>JBBPSC010000410.1:0-18619 GCA_038093395.1 Baorangia bicolor
CCATTATCCCATCACTTATCATTCATTATCATCTGACCATCACTCATTACTATCTGACCATCTAACCATCTAACCATCTAACCATCTAACCATCTATGGGCCCCTAGATGAGAACTCATATAGATAGGTTTTTTTAGTAAATCTCCTATACACGGTGCACAAAAACTGATTGAAGTCGCACCAAAGTTGGTATAGCCACTCTACTCGTTGTGTAGTTATCCCATTTTCTAAGTACCCTGACTCATCCCACCTCCTCGTCATAGTTGCAGTCATTCTATCACCCACACCCACCATGACAAACCGTTTCAACAACAACAACAACGTTGGTGCACTGCACCCTTCGCGTGCACCTCCGTTCTGAGGTACGCGCAAACGCGTGCGTGCTCACTCTCCCGCAGTCACCACCCTCGTCCTCCTGCGCACGCTCGTTCGCTCGCTGTCATTTCATGTGGCACGCGCCCCCGCCCTCGTCACCATCACTGCACATGCTCGTTCATTTGCCCTCGTGTGCACATACCCTCGTGGCGCACACCCGCACACCCGCATGCCGTCGCTCACCTCCACCCTCACCGCCCTCGCCCCTGCCCTCGCATCCATGTGCGCGCTTGCTCGCTCATCCTCGCCTCTCCCGTGCGCTTGCGCTCATGGCCCATCACTCTGACCCGCACGCGAGCGTGTGGATGCACAACACCCCACACCACGTCTGCCGTGCTCACGCTCACCCTACCCCACCGCGCACACGCACACGCCCAGGCCAGCCCTCACGTGCACACGAGCGCGTGTACACACGCAGACGGTGAGTCTGTGTGTGCATGCGCGCTCACTCACACGCCTTCCATGCACGCCCCACCCTCGCCCTCGCCTCACCCTCATCGCCCTCGCGCACCCTGGTTGTTGGCCCTTGCTCGCCTGTGCCCTTGCCCCCACCTCGCCCTCAAACAAGAACAAAAGCGGGAGTGCATCACGCGCTCCCGTTTGTATTCATATACGAGCGCGAGCACTCACCCAGACCCTCGCCCTTCCATCGCCCCCGCCTCGCCTCCACCTCACTGGCACCCTCGTGCTCACCCTGCGCTGACCCTCACATGCGAACACAAACGGGAGCGTGTAATGCGCTCCCATTTGTGTTCGCATGTGAACGCGAGCGCTCACTGTCGCGCCCACCTCGCCATCGCCCTCACCCTCACATATGAACATAAACAGGAGCGCCCATACGCTCCCATTTATGTTCGTATATAAGCACGAGTGCTCACCCTCACCCTTCCGTCGCCCCCACCTCGCCACGCTTGCCAGACCGCGCAACAAGAGATAGAAAGAAAAAAAGTCTCCTGAGCAATAGACGTGGTCAGCAGGAGCTAAAAAAAAAACTGAAATGAAGACATCTGACGAGCAACGGATGTGGTCCACAGGGACTACATCCCCCGCTCATTTGTGCTGTTGAAGAGTCCCGAGTGTTGGGGAGTGCTAGAAATGGGTGGTGAGAGGCACGAGAGAGGTCTGCGAGAAGTCGCATACATGGACGTGGACAATCTATGAGTTGGTGAGAGGTGCACGGGAGGTCTTTCAAAACATCAGTAGAACTATCTTAAATTAGACCTCGCACCTAGCAACCACATTAGGCACTCAGGGGAGAGCTGAGTGGGTAGTCCGGTCTCACAGACCAATTTTCCTTGTAGAGGGAAATGGGTCTGTAAGACCGTGGGAGCCTCGAAAAAGTGCTGCCAAGGGTGAGTCCCACACTGCACAGAACACTGTCACAGTTCTCTAGATGGCACCAACAATTGCTACGAGCTCTAAAACACGTGGATGCAATCCCAACAAACCAGAGTCGATTCCTTCTGTGTTCATGGTGGAATCTCCTGACTCGCTCTTTGGTTTAAAGCTTGCATCGCCGACGGTGACTATCGGCGATTGTAGCGATGACATTCAAGCTGTGGGCCTTTCGGACCCTGCCAACACTCGAAATCGAAGAGAGATGCTTGAACTTGTTAACCGTCTGCGTGATACCGGGTATGCAACCTCAACTATGGCCTTTCTTCGTTTCCAGCGCTTACTCGGGTGACTTCACTTTCAGCGTTCAAACCGACATTGACCTACCCATGATTGCCGTGATCGGAAACCAGAGCGCGGGGAAATCGTCCTTGATTGAGTCAATCTCTGGCATTACTCTGCCACGATCATCAGGAACCTGTACTAGGTGCCCTACAGAGTGCAAGCTTTCACGCTCTAATTCGCCGTGGACATGCACGGTAAAGCTTCACCTTAGTACCAATGCCCAGGGTGTACCCGTCCCCGTCCGACTCGTGTCTTTCGGCACTCCTATCACCACTAAATACCTAGTGGAGGACCGCATTCGGCGTGCCCAGCGTGCGATTCTGAATCCATCCAAGGACCCTCAAAAATATCTTCACGAAGATGATTTTCCAGATGAAAACGAAGTATCATTTTCGAAAAATTACATCTCGTTAGAGATTAGCGGAAGGGACCTTGCTGATCTCTCCTTCGTCGACCTTCCAGGCCTTATTGCGAGTGTCGGTCGAGGCGGGAACGAAACGGACATTGAGCTGATACAATCTTTGGTCACTTCCTACATTGAAAAGCCAAGCTGTGTAATTCTGCTAACCATTGCTTGCGAGAGTGCGTATCTCGGCCCCTTTGGATGTCCTGCCAATAATGATACTATTAATCACTAGCCGACTTTGAGAACCAGGGTGCCCACCATCTCGCCAAGAGCTTCGACCCGCACGGGCAGCGAACTGTTGGTTTGTAGTTCAATCACTGTCGTACCGTTTGACATCACAGTGCTCATTCACGTTGGTGTAGGCGTTCTTACCAAACCTGACCGCATTCCTTCGGGTGATGAATCTAATTGGCTCAGGATAATCCGTAATGAGACCGAGCCATTGGCGAATAACTGGTACTGCGTCAAACAGCCCTCCTCTCAGGCTCTCTCCCAGGGAGTCACTTGGGCGGATGCTCGTCGTCTGGAGAATGAGTTTTTTACGCTAACACAGCCATGGTGTTCAATGAAGTCCCAGTACCAAAATCACCTGAGAACAAGCAACCTCACGGAGAAATTGAGTGTTATTTTGTCGGAGCTCATTGCAAAAAGGTGGGTTAGCTACAACTAGGTTTGGTCGCACACTGACGAATATACGAAGGCTCCCTGAGATCCAGGATGAATTGGTGAATACGATCCAAGAAACAGAGACGAAGATGAGCAGACTACCAAGAGCACCTTCCAATGACCCCGTTGGCGAAGTACTGCACGCCTTGAATGTTTTCAGCCATGATTTATCTCGTCACGTCGAAGGCACCCCAGAAAATGGTCTACTCCAAACCATTCGTCCATACCAGCAAACGTTTAGACGTGCTATACACAGCACGGCGCCAAACTACATTCCATGGGAAAAAAATAAAAAGAAAAAAACGTTTCCGAAGCCAGAGTTCCTTGCGAATGAAGGGAATGATAGTGAAGGAGAGGGCGACCAGCCGTCAGATAGAGAATCTGAGGCCACTCATCCAAACGTGAACAAGCCCCTCGCCAGGTCAGCGGCAGAATCTCAGACTCAACCTGCTGCGAAGAGAATCCGCATTGACGACAAGAAAATATACATCGACGAAGTCTTGAATCGAGCGCAAGGGTAAGTGTCACGCTGTTTGATTTTCAGTTTGGTGAAGCTAGCATTAGCGCACGTACCCGCGAACTTCCGGACAATTATCCGTTTATAGTCCAGCAAGCGTACATCAAGGACTTCACCAAGAAATGGGAGCAGCCAGCGATGGAACTTTTCAACCAGGTTTATCGCATCCTGAAAGCTGACCTTGGTAAGCTTGTCGAAGAACACTTTGCGCACATGGGCAAGGGAACGGCAAAACAATCGGTTCTGTGAGTTATCAGTGCATAGTAGAGACTCCGAGGTAGTATGGGCTTACCGTCGCACAGAATAATCGTCAACGATCATCTTGATGAAGCTGCTATTAGGACCAGATCAAAGATCAGATGGCTCCTTGATGTCGAGCAAGTCCCGACGACGCTGAACACGCACTACTTTTCTGACTACAAGGATAAGTTCCTCGCCCACTATAGAGCATGCAGGAACGACAGCGATCTATTGTCGAAATTGAAACAAACCGAGACGATCTCCTTGTCTTCATCTCCCTTTGGGTGTTCATCAGGGAAACAAGAGACGTACCAAAATACAGTCAACAGGGCTCTCTCGGCGCTGAGCGAAGTTGGTATTCAGGTCAAAGCAATGGACCTTCCCAAGTTGCTTCCCCCCGACCCGATGGAAGCAGCTCTGGACATCATGGCTAGTGTACGAGCGTACTTCCAAGGTAGGCTTCTCCCGTATTTTAAACATGCGTTATGGTACAATTGATTGGGATGGGTCGCCTTCAGTCGCCTACAAACGCTTCGCGGACATGGTGCCGATGGCTATCGACCACGAAATCGTGTTGGGCTTGCATAAGGGAATGGACGATGCACTGCGGGAGGGGCTTCGGATTACTGGGCCGGACGGATACGTTCATTGCAAGAGCATGGTAGAGGAGTTCAGCAGCGTCGCAGCTTCCCGCCAAGAGATCCAGAAGAAATTGGAGAGGCTTCACGCGGCGCGGCAGGAATTGAAGAGGCTGATGTGATGATCCGCGGCAGTAACTTGCGCGCCCAATGTAGTACTACAGCCCAAGCTTTCCACGCACACGTTCGGGACGTCTCTTCGCCCTGCAGGCCAAACACTATGTAGTATCATCCGGTGTCCCTCGAAGAGCTACTTAAGGCCTGTGCACCAGCCTGTGCATGAATGACGGGCAATCGCACATGCCTCACCTGACCTTGATGAATGCAGTCTAGTAAAATTGAACCTATTGTTTCAAACAATAATATTTACATTCTATTATTGCTCGTGAAAACGAATCTAACATGGGGGAATGCGCGACTGCATGCCAGTGATACGGCACGTAGTGAAGCTGTCGAGGATGTAAGTTCATGTGGTGTATAAGACGGAAGTCGTACCTCTTGCAACTGACAGCATTGCATCAAGGTTGTAATACGACCTCCTAACGAGAGAGAACTTCAGCGACATGGAAATGTAATCAAGTGATCAGCTTACAGTAGGCTGAGCCGAAGCCAGTTCCCGCATCGCCTAGCATAGGTTGTAGGATTTTTTCCCCCGAGAACTTACAGTAGAACACGGGACTTACTGGTACGAGCAAAATTGGTTCCCTCTTCCCCTAAAGAGAGAGGGTGACTTCAGTAATCTGACTGCATGAATAGCGAAGAAGACCGACCACGTGCAAAGTTGGTGCTCTCTTCCACTGACAAAGTTGTTGGTGATCTCTCACAGCGATCAAGTTAAAGACACCTACTGCGAGCGAAATTGGTGTTCACCTCTGCTAGATGGCGAGCTTGGTGAGTTACATTGCGTGTAACGAAATGAGGGTACATACGACGAACAAAGTTGGTGCCTTCCTCCGCTGGAAGTGATCGTCCCAGTGAGTGATCTTGCATCACATCAAAATAACGACACGTACCACGACGAAAGTTGGTGCCTTCCTCAGCTAGCAAGAGCATCGGTGATGTCCATTGCAATGAATATCGCGAACCTACCACGCACGAAATTGGTGCCCTCTTCGACTGGTCGGGGGTTGTTAGTGACTTCGCAATTTGAGGATGAGGAGGCGTACTAGGGGCAAAGTTGGTGCTCTCCTCAGCTACTGGTAGAAAGAAGGTCAGTGATACCGACAACGACAAAATTAGATAGCCGCTGCGCTGTCACTCACCAGCATTCGGGACAGGCGAGGCCAGCGCACTGACGATACAAGAGATGATGGTGAAAACTTGGATGGCTCTGAGCTGCATGATGCTGATCAATTGGTTAGGTGCGTTGGCCCAGTAACTACCAAATTCCAAGCAGTTGCAGTTTTATACTTGTCTCGGAGTGCGGACACAAGAACATTTGGTTCCTAGGCGGCCCGAGCCGGATGCAAACAAGAAGCCCAGTGGCAACGGAAACGCGCAAGCCAGAATTAGATCGGATCAAGTTCTTGAAGGATTAGGACACTCGACAAGAGCAAGCTGTGAACTCCATCAATGCTTCCACAGTTTATCTGCGGTCCAGCGGACCGCCGGGAAAGATGGTAGTTATGTACTCATGCGGTCCCATCTGCTTGATTTGAGCTTGATTAGCTGAGACCCTTACCATACCAAACCATGATCCCCGAAAGTTCCCGTGAACTCAGAATAGAACCTGATCCAAACTGGATATCTGAGCGCTGAAGCGCTGACTCGGAGGGGTCACCGGTCATCGGACATTGATCTGATCGGCGAGACCCCGTGGTCCAGCGAACTACCAGGAAAGATGGCAGTTAGGCACTCCCATAGTACCCGCATCAGCTTGATCTGAGCTTAATCGGCTGAGACTCTTACCATACCAAATCATGGTCCCCGATTCCCATGAAGTCAGAACAGAACCTGATTTACATAAACCGGATAGGCAATGCTGAGTGCATCGTGACTGGCAGCGAGGTGACTTTGAAAGTTTGATAGTATCCGTGCCACTTGGAACACAGCGGAAAGTGGCACGTGTTCAAGACCATACTCTCAAGCTCTGAACAGTCGTAGACCGGCGTATTATGGGCTACAGGTTGAAAACCCAAGTACTCCCTTTATGCTCGAGTCCACATCCCAATAAAGTCTGCAGAGCCAAAATAGTGCCACTCACGCATCGCCGTTGTAGATTGGGACAACTATGAGATACACAAGGCGTTCGAGAATCATCCGATTTTCCTAACGATCCGCGATGCATTCCAACCATTCCTTGGGGGTAATGCAGAGGTATACGACTTCCAATTCTCGGCACCAACCGTCGCCCTCGAGAAACCTGTCACAGATATTCTCGTGTTATCATTGAAAGCACCAGAGAATCGTGAAGCTGTCGTCGGTATCTTGACGAAGATTTCAGAAGCGAGCGGAAGATGCTCGTGTTTGGACACACGTGCCAAGATGAGAACAGTTTATTCTTATTGGTGGGTGGCCGACAGTAAAGGTACGTCGAAACGATCATGCCGATGGGACGATGGTAAAACTAGAACTAACACATCACAGGCGCACCGGGGAACTGTGGCGAAGCCAGAATTTGCTGCGGCACTCACCAAATTGTACTACTCGCTCGCTAATAAGGAATACCTGCTTGTCAAAGCATTTGCTATAGAATTACTCTGTTGTGGCCAGTATGTACCAAGAGCGACACCATGCATGCTATGAACTAGACGTTATCGCAAGGTAGTAATACTTGCCATGATGAAACTTCCGTGCGGTACGCCGGTACCCATACAAAAAGCGAAGATATCGAAGAAGAGGATATGGCATAGTATTGTTCTCCAAGGCGATGACCTATTACTCACTGCATCAACGCCCCTCTGGGCTTCCTCAAAGATTCCGCGATTCCAAGGAAGGTCTGTGAAAGTTGGACCTGTACAATGTGAATTAAACCTATGGCTGATGCAAACCATGAGAAACGACCTACGCTATCAAGCGCTTCATGGAAGGATGACGGCGCGCTCGTCAGCGTGGGCGTCTTGCTCTGTGCGTCGAGTGCGACGGTGACCATGCGCTCCATCCGGGTAGAGGTCGTTTTCGGACCGAATAAGATAGCGTGCAACGAAAGTCCTTTCCTGTGTGTAACATGAGCTTGATATCAGTCTGAGACATATAATCGAACGCCACATACCCTTTATTTGCTGCTTTGCGGAAGAGTTTTTGCACTACGGTGTCAGAAACGGAGGCAATGCCATCGGAAAGGAAGATGATCACAGGTGGACGGGTATCGTCCCACCAGTTCGATATGGCTGTATCAGCGGCTCTGAGGGCCAAGTCAAAACAGTTGCCTCCCTTTGGGAAATTGGGGAGGATCAGATTGAGGAGCTCATCTGGAGATCTCGTAGTGTCATTTTCGCACACGGATTCCGTACCCTGAGCGTGTAAGATGATGGTGTTCGCATCACGCTGGTGACCGACAGCAGCTTGACGAGCAGACCAGAAGCTGTACAGGGCAGAGTAGACGGCTCCGAGTCGATTATTCATGTGTGAGCGTATCCTCCCACACATTGGCGAGTTTTCAAGCGGCTTCCTGTCATTCTTGCTCATTGACATTGATCTGGGCAAGTTTGTGAGCACGATACAATGAGACCCAAAGCAAGTCGCTCACCTGTCGATCAAGAAGATACTGTTGATAACTAGGGTCAGTTTGCATGCTTGGCAGTTCCGTTGCGAGCACGTACATGTGGAATGGTTGCTGTACAGATGCTGGGTTCTTACACGTGAATTGATGCCCATCCCTTGAGATATGACCTTGCTTTGGCTGAGCGCTGTTCGCACCCAATGGGGCATGGAAAAGCGGGAGAGTACAATATGAGGGCATGGCGGGTTTTCCTCCCGAGGCAGCATGCTCGGATCCTACAGCATGGTCACCGCAGGGACAACCACGACCAGACGGCTGAACTTACCAGCACACATCGAGTCACTGGAAAAGAACAGAGGCAATGTAAGCAAAAACGTGAATGAAAACTATGAAAACATGTAAATCGGCCTACCACTTTGCAAAGTTCGCTTGCTCTTCGCGCGAATACAAATCTTTGAACCCTGCAAAGAATCAGGCATCAAAGCGGTTGGATGGAAAAGATAGACTTGCCACTCCGCTTCCAGAACAAGTTATGCGTTAAAAAGTCCTTGGGTTGGCCCGGTTCGGGTCGTAGTTTTCTCGTGATATGTTGGACTTCATGGTTTCCTCGACACTCGCCCGGGGACTTGGCTCTGCATTTGTCGATGTGGACGTGTCTACCAAGTGCTCTGCACACCACGTTGCACATCATCGGTGTGCCTTCGCCGTTCGTCGAGAACCGTCGTCCTTCGACCTCGAGACCTTCTTCATCAGGGCCATCGACGGACCAGCGTACATTCGACATGGAACCATGCCCGGTTTCGTGTTCTTGCTGGGCATGTCCTATTTGAACGAGTTAGCCTTCGCGATCTAGGCCTAGGTCCTCAAATCATACCCAAGCGAAGTGTGCAGTAATATTGGCAACTCGCACACCTGTTCATACGTTAGCTGGGGAGGCACACGTCGTGGAGTCAGCTGACCTTTTTTGACAATAATGAAAGGGGGCTGGGTCCAAACTATGGTCATGCGAACCTTCATGCTGCAATTGGCCCGGAGGAATGGTCTTGACACATTTAAGTCGTTTCGCGACTAAATATTCATTGTTAATGGGACGCTAACTATGTATTTCCGAAAATTCACCTTGTGAATACTATACTCATGCACCGGATGTGTTTGATGTTTGAACCTGCGTAAAAGGAAGTGGACACGCACTTTTGTGTACTGGAAGCATTCATGCATGCCCTTGAACGTTTCTTCAATTGATGCAGGGGTTGGGTCGATTTCGCATACACCAAGAGCGGTACATTGCTGCGAACACGCATGTGGTTTCCTATAGAGCACATTCGCTCCGCGGCTGTGAAATACTCCGCCAAATTACGTACCCGCAAAGATGGATCACATCTTCTTCCAACGCGTGTAAATGGTTAGGACTTGAACAATGTCGCTTGCAAAGTTGGCAAGGTATGGGGCAGTACTGTGCATCACATTGGTGACTTTCGTGCTCAACATCGCTGAGGACACCAAAAATTTAATGATGTTGGCTACGGCTGTATGAACACACGTACACTGAGATTCTGCATCTCCCTTTGCATCTGTACCCAGATCCGTCCGCGAACGTCACAGAACAGAGATCGCACGGCTAGGGATATGAAAGATAGTATATAGTACTGCGCTAAGTGAAAAGTGACAGTCACCTCGCCGCAAGCGTGCGTAACCGCTGCGCATTGGTGGTCATCGTCTTCGTGGTCCGAGACCTTGAAGTCATAAGCAACAGCAGATCGAGAGTTCAAACAAAGCCATACTTTGGCACATTCTTCAAGACATCCGTTTTTGCCCCAGAGCTTGCACGGCGCACCACATAAATGGACGTTAACTGAACATCTGGGTGGGCAGTCATGATCGAACCACAACAGATTCAATGAAAAGTCTGCTTACACGTGCTTTCCAGAATGCCCAGCTCTAGGAAGAGAATGGTGATTCAACCTCCTCGCTTAAATTCCAAGTATTACTTACGTCATTGAACATTTCTTTTCCTCCACTTCCGCACAATACTCGCAAGACTGCGTGCAAGCATGCACCGTCTTACAGTCATGTGCGCCATCATGGAATCGAGTCTGAATACAGAACAGTTGGCAAGACGCGCACTGCGTGAGACAGAGTTGAACGCTGCTCTTCAAGTCGATTACAGCGCTCTCGAGCGTCCGCTGAAGCTCCATCACACTCCCATGACTAGCCTGGAAACGTGTCAAGTTGGACTCGACCCATGCTCGTACACGATTGATGCGCATATCCACTAGATCTTCCAGGTACTGAGCGAGCTCCTCTGCCCATTGAGTATCGGGAACAAGCTGGCGAGAATCAAACTCGTCCCATTCTGTGAGCAGCGCGTCCAATACTTCTTCACGACTCATCGTCTGAGAGTGCTCAACGCCGGCGACAAAGAAGCGAGCGTTGGTATCTGGGGAGTCTACCGGCATGTCCGTGTCTAGGTTCTGAGTGGGAAAGCATGCTATTATTATCCCAGCCATCATGCAGAAGGTTTCGAATCATACCTTTAGCGGCTCAATTTCAGGCTCCACGTCTTGCATACCGAAGGCTAGGGCAGTAGGTAAGAGGGTCAGCAACAACTGTGCACGATGCGAAGCCATAGTTTCTAGAAGAGAATCAGCAACCAAACTGAACTGAACAACGCGACCGCACGAGAAAGCGCTCCCCAGTCATTCGCCTAGAAAACGTTGGCATAAAGCGTATACTGGTATAACGGTGACAAGTCTAACCTTGAGTTTCGCCATCAGCGTCTTCATTAGATGCAAGAACTCTCCTGCTGCCTTGTGCGTTATGTCCTGCTGATCAAGACGCTTCTTCAGTGTCGGGAACAGTTTGTAAAAATCTCTTGACTCGAAAACCGGCCTGTCATGCGAACATAATCGTGCTGTCTTCCGAGAAACAGATGCAAAATCTTACCAGGGGATGATGTTGAGTTTGCCACCATGCAGACGGGAGATGAAGTTGGCATCTTGCTCCTCTTTGACTATTTGCTGAAACTTGAGGGAGAACCTGAGAGAAACTTCCGTCGCAAAATAGGGTGAAGTATATCTCTCAAAGTGCTCACTCTCGTGCGATTTCCACCTTGTCCGAGTCGGCGACATCTTTGATGATGATCACCAAAGTGGACTGGAAAAGTGCAGGGTTCGCAACAGGGTCCAGGACCGTCGAGCTAGACTGGAACGATTGAAACAGCCCGGTAGTGATATCGCGGCTGAGCGCAAAGTTATTGCGGAAAAGGACCTGAAGAATCGGGGTCACGGGTTTCTTTCCTGTCATCGATGGATACAAACATACCAGATTCGAGATTGCAGTGTTAAAGAGAACGAGAAGGGTATCTTCCTGGGCTGAGCGCTCTATGCTGTGGACACCTGCGAAGATGTTATGAGCATGGATTACCCAGAATGAACTCGACCACCGACATACCTTCAAAATCGAGTGCGACAATCAAAGCTTCCTTAGTTGGAGTCACAGACATCCAAACACCTTCGGTAGTCCGCATTGCTGATCCAGCGAACGATGTATCGACAAGGTGATTGAGGGTGAAACTTTTCCCAACGGATTGCTCTCCCATGGAGGACACAACCCGAACAGGCTACGAAGAGGTTAGCATTAACTTACGAGGCAGACGTGCATCTGAGAGGTTCGCACCTTGTCTGCCATATAAGACTGGAATATGGACTCGTACCACCCAAACGATACTGAGTCGACAATACGATTGATCTCGGCACCAAGTAGCGACTTTTCGACTTCAGCAGAGTATACGCCATCCTTTAACGGAACGAATCGATTATCTTGGGCGAGTGCCAGATGGATAGGAATGAGGCAGAGAATGTCAACAACCCATTCTCCAACCTTGAAGAGTGATGTATCATCCCACTCCACAACAGGGGAAACGTCGGCTACGAAACTGTCGAAGGTCGTCGCGGAGACATGCAGTGCGCTGAGCTTATCCCCAGTTGGCTTCTTCGATGTCCTTTCAAACGTCTCGATCATGTCAGTAAAGTGGGCCTGATAGCGATTATGATCTCGGTCAGTGACGAAGAGAATTGAACGACGGCAACGATCGCTCAAGGAAATAGTAGCTCGCTGGACCGCTGGGAGAACTGGAAAGCGCGTCCATACTTCAGCGTGACAGTCCATGATACAGTTGTGCGACTGGAGATGAGCATCTCTCGATAAAGCACCCCGGCTGTCCTTTTCCTTGAACATGAACTCAGTAACCTTTCGGGTGATGTCGAGCGCGACAGAGCTACAAGTGTGCGCCGACAAGTCCAGCTTCAGGAGATAGACAGTGCTTCTGCAGACGAGTGAGCTGATGACCAGATTGCTGTCGCCCGCCCAATCTGCGATAGGGAGTGGGACCCCATCGGTGGACCCAAAAGTACTCCAATGGTAAGCGATTATACTAGTAGAAGCGCCATCAGAGGTAACAATCAAGAAGCACGAGCCGTCTGGAGAAGAATGGACATCAATTGGGACGTGATGGAGATCCAAAGAAGCTGGCCTTAGAACGCGTCAAGGTCATAACAAGAATTTGATTCGCCGAAGGTACACACCGCATTTGCATAGTGGTGAGTGAGAACACACGGGCGATAGCTTGAGAGTCGACGAGCAGAAGTTCCTCGCTTCCTGAGGTGAAACATGCTTTCTTGATCATCGCCCCCTCACCATACCATAAATTCAGGTTGATGGCGCTGCCAGACGCAGTAAACCCTCGGCTGTCATCATGAACATAGACATGTAGCTGCAGCTGAGGGGTCTTCAATTTCAACCCAACATTCCGACCCCCAGGTTGCATACCTTCTCACAGGAAATCAGAGCAAGCATAGCCTGAGATTCGTCGAACGCCAGCAAGAACTTCTCGCCAATTTTATCTCGATGAAGCACCTTGCCGCGCCCGCGTCCAATAGAGTTTTCGATTGTGTTTCGGTGGTTCAAGTGAAGGTGGAGGTTGGCGTTGCGATCGATCAATACCAGGAGTAGTCTGTCCCCTTCAAGGAGTTGCGAGTGCCTGAGTGCCTATTAGCCATCATACATAAGAGTGATAAAAATGACATCTCACGAGACCGAGAACCCCACTGGTAGCTGAAAGGAGTACGACTCCTTGAAACGCGGACTTGGTACCTTAGTTGGGTCGAGTTGGAGATCGTGCTGATCTTGTGTCGTCAGGTGCATGAGATGAATGGTGAACAACAGCGAAGCTTCCTTCAGCGTCTCTCGATGGCCGGTGATCTCATAGCTCTGTGGACCTGGAACTCTTTGTTAGCTAAGGAAAGCTAATTCAGGGAGCTTGAACATACGTTTGTCGTGGCGATGGTTCTTGCATTGTACAACGGACTTGAGGCGCAGAGTGTCCCTTACAGGTCATTAGTTAATCAGAGAGTCTTTATCAGTCATTTCGAAGAAGCCTTACGGATAATCACACGACTCCGATAGAGAATTCACCCTCTGGATCAGGGAACGTCCCACGTCACGATGGTCTTGTTCGCTGCGGCGATCCGCTTCAAGCTTCAGTTGCGTGTGGGTATCGTCCAGTTGTATGCGACGAGCTGAATTAAGGAGAGTCCGGCAGAGCCTACCCACAACGCTGCTGAGGTATTTCTCGGCCTGATCCTTCGCGGCCTTTATTGCTTCTTGCAACACAGGCATAGTGGACGAGAGACCCTCGAGGTCCGTGATGAAATCTGGGTCATTAATGAGAGAAAGTTCGTTGCCACCTTCCTTGAGCATCTTATCAGCGCTTCTTGTCTCAGCTGACGTCGGCTTAGGCGGTTCGTCCGCTGGTGTCGCGATCTCGTGGAGGATAGAGGCCAGGGTGGACTGCAACTGCCGTCTGTTGTCCTTGAAAACCGATCGAACCAGTGTGGTTAACTGAGTCTCGGTTTTGTTAACGAGGTTCTGGGATAAATAGAGGACGAGCAGGATCTTTTCTTTTGATTTTCTGAAACTTTCGTCAATGATATTTTTGCAATTGGCTCGGCGAAGTTCATCAGTGAAATCCTCCGCAATACGTGGGTGGACTGTTGTTAGGTTGGAATAGAATTCTAAGAAATATCATCAATACGAATACGGAACCATCGACACAATAACTCACCACTCAGTCTCGATTCTTCGTCAGGGGTGAGAGCTGGGACAGAGGTAAAGCATCGGCTACGATCGAGCGTGCTATAAGTGTGGGCATGAGCGGGGCACCAGAGAAAGAAATGACAACGAACGGATAACCAGAAAATACAGCATTGACGACTGCGAACCGGATGCCCGATTCTGTCTGGGCTCTGGCCTCGCCCAACTCACCCTGAGCTTTCCTTTGCTGAGCTGCCATGTCCTTCCGACACGCCAATTTCACGGCGTTAACTTCCTTCGTCCAGATACTACACTCATCGGGGAAACGCTTGCTAAGCCCCAATCGGATGAGGTGGTTGAGTGATCTGTGGCCAATAGTTTCTGATATCTGCAGACGCGCTTTCGACCTATGAACCTGTCAGAAAAATGTGAAGAGAGACGGGGTTCAAAAGGCATACAAAGCATCTTGTAGCAGGAACTTGTCAATTTTGAAAGAGTTATAAGTCTTGATCGAGCGCTTAACAGGCACATATTGCGTTGACATGAACCCTTGTCTCGTTTCGCCAAATAACAGGCGTGGCTTGAAGAGCTCGGGGTCCATATTACACTCTGGATGCAATTTGGTGACGGCGAGCTCATCGGAAGGGCACTGACAAGTTGGGTAATCCGTTGATACTCAGATAAAAGAAGGAAAGGTAACATACCTCGAATCCTTGGCGTACGGAGACACCTTCCTCTTGCTCCTTTGTTTTCTCAACCTCGAAGGTGAATAATCGATCGGTATCGTCTTCGTCGGATTCAGATAGTTGATCATCACTGGCCGAATTGCTCCAAATCATGGATTTTGCATGGTCTTCGGAGATGAGGGCTATAACTTGGTCACAAATCTTCGTGAGGTATCTGAGAATTTGGGTGTCAGTAAGCGTTTTGATATACCACGTTCCAAAATGACCTCACCTCATGAAGGTCACGCGATTTCGGCGCACAGGTGGAGAAGCATCGTCGTCCCACGTCGACTCTTCTGGCCAATAGATGACATACATCCTTTCCGCTGCGCCAACAGACTCCGAAATGCGGTAGATGTATAGGCCAGAGCGGAGAGCTGGCTCCTCGGTTCGTATTTCCGGGGAATCGATTAACTTGGTGGCACTGTCAAGATGTCAGTGACAACAACTGAATCACGAGCTGGACAGCGACATACATGACATCGTCAATGAGAGCTACGGAAAGCAAAAAGCAAACAATCTTGTCTTTGCTCCCATAAATCCCAATGGGCCTGGCTTGGAACTTGTCGAGGGCCTTGAAGTCGACCTTTGTCAAGGACGTATAAGCGCCGGGAGAAATTTCGTTCAGTAAACACTTGAGAGAATCTTGAGCGATGATGATCTTATCAACTGTTGCGGATGTAAGAGCTAAGCTGGGACGTCGTGTACTATCATACCTAGACCGCTACTGCCAGGTTCGCTGATCAAGTCAAGGATTCGATACATTCCCGGAATAGAGGAACAAAGATCCTCTTTGGAGCGAGCTTGTTCTGTGGTTTCGACGTCAACCTATAAATAAACCATTTGTGAGTGTAATTACCGTAAGCATACCGCTACTTACCTCTTCCAGCTCCCGATTCGCTTGTTGTTCGTCGAGATCGGACTCGGTGGTGTCGATTTCCTGATCGTCATTATCATCGTCGAGATCAATATTCAGGTATGACAAATCGGAGGACACTGATTGCGATTCCTCTGATGCAGATACAGAGCCATCCAGTTGACTTATTTCATCCACATGGTCGTTCAGAATCATGAACGATTCTTCTACATGTCTGACAGAGGTCAAGTCAATATCGACATCAGAATTGTCCACTTCCAAGATGATGGACATGTTCGCGGACAGGCTGTGGAGTAATGTGGGTTGCGTTGTTCTGAGCTGAGAGATAGAACTGGGGGTCATCAATACTCAGAACCTCTGTGGGTCCATTGTTGGTCCCTGCCACTGCGACACGAGGACTTTATCCGCAGCAAGGACCCATGACGAATGAGGTAGCCGCGCATCTCCCAAACATAGGCATGGACGCAAAGTTGACACCAAATTTGCCCAAGGTTTGAAGGGGTATGAATGAAGGGATCCCTATCGATGAACTTTGATACCATGGGAATTCTAGAACTAGCACGGGAGCTTGTCATATATGCTTCTTCAACCCGGCGAAATAGTTACGGTGTTGCCCAGCCCTATCATGTCGCTGGGAGAGACCCTTGAACATCCTCTCAGCGAGGAACAAAGTCCGGTGCTTATTATGTTGGTGACGGGCTTGGTTAAGCCAACCACGGGGCTGGCAGTTGGACTCTTGCCCAGAAGGTTGTGACTCGTGAACGTTTCAGCGACGACTGCGACTCAATCCATTGCCTACAGCATGGACCGATCGAGGCTGGAACTCAAAAAGGTCGAGCCCGTCTGATAAGCGATGGACAAGCAAACTGGTGGGAATTACATAATGTTAATGAACCACCACGTGTGCCCTGTTTCTACGGTTGAACCGTGCTTTCACAGCCACCTCTTCAAAAAGGAGTCGTGGCAGGTGGCATCCAGAGCCAGGCGGTTCGCGACACGTCCCAAACCGGAGCATGACAGCAAGGGATTGCAGGACTTCGATCCTGCCCCCTCGTTTCGACTCACCATGCCCCCCAATCCCAAATCGGAGCCTTGCCGAGGAGCTTCACGCGACACGGAGTCCAACATTGTAGGCCTGGATATACGACTTGCACGGTGTGAAGACACGGAATCCGGTCCTGATGCCTTCCGGGTATGTATGATCTATGCAGTTGTGGAACATGTGTGAAACCATCCCCGTAACTGGAGGGTCGCGAGTGCCGTCGGCGTTGATCCGTCCAATTCAACTTTGTTTCCGCGCATGTAGAATTGACGTTAGGTTTCATACAGGCATGTATACTCATTGTTGACCAGTATGGTCGATCCCAGGCCGATCGCGTTGCTCTCGACAGTCTCCACCAAGGGCCGACCTAACCTGACACTGTTTGGGTGAGCATGCTGAGTTGTACCGTTTCTCATGTGCTAAGCCCCAGCCTGGCCGGGTACAGCTATTTCTCGCTGGTGGGCTACATTCCTTCTCTCCACACTAACGTCGCGTAGTCGTGATTTGGCAGGTTGCACACAGTCCTCCCCTTCTCAGCGTTTCATTTGGAGTGACGTTGCAGAAGCCGGAAGAGACCCGAGCGAATATAATGGCAACCAAAGAATTCACGGTCAGCCTTGTGAGCGAGCCGTTCGTGGAGGCGGCGAACGTGATATCCATCAATGCACCGGAACATGTGGATATGTCGGCGTTGAGCGGATTAACGATGGCACGTAGCGTGAGTCGATTGTTGATGGTCGAACGTCGATGGATCATGTTACACGACGGCCATCGGCGTAGGTTTAATAATATGTGTTTACTCATTTCGGACGGATGTCAGACTGATGTAAGGCCCATGGGTGGGCTTCGAATGCAAGGTACGTGAGATGCCTGAGTAATAGGTTTAGTTGATGGACCGGTTTGTGATATAGTTGTATCACGCGTTTGATATTCCCGAGCCAGAAACGGGAACTATGACCCAAACAATGATGTTGGGACTCATTAAGCGAATTCACGTACGCAAATCCGTCTTGGATGAACGGGCTTCGAGTTATGTCACGAGTGGGAGGGTTGACGTGGGAAGGGTTTGGCTTGAAGCGACCGAACTGGGGTAGGATCAAGGAAGCGTATAAATTGAGACGAAGGCGGCGGAATGGCGGTGGGGTGACAGGGGACGAGAAGTAGATCGAGCCCTGAATAGATTCCATCCTTTGGAAGAACTGACGAATGGAAGGGTGCGATTCCAGGGGCAGATGGAATTAGCAGACGTGTTGCCGGGTGTCACGGTACCCCGAAAAGCAAAGCAGGGGAGACTTGCGCTGATCCGGAGAAATGAAAAGCACGCTGTCTGCCGCGTGCGTTCCTTATCGATAACTGAACGAGTGCACCGTGAAGATACGCGAGACAGTGTGACTTGCGGATCCAACTCACCATCTGGTCAGATTTTGTAGTAAAGAACAATCCAGCGATGTTAGTAAACGCATGCTTTGAGTTGAGGTAGATCTCCGAATATCTTATAGACGCAAATCTTTCCACCGATCTGACCGATGTCACGATCTGGCAACTCCCGGCAATAGTACTATTGGGGTGAAGTCATCTCACAGAGGGACTAACCCGATTATCTCGGGCTATCATCCATCAGCGATGAACTCACCTTATGATCTCGTTGGCCCTGTGTTGCCTCAGGCATTGCGACTCGCCCGGTACCAAGCTTCTGCGAGTC
>JBBPSC010000411.1:3864-18618 GCA_038093395.1 Baorangia bicolor
TTACTGTAAAGCAAGCGTTTGGATTCTTGCTGCTGGACGAAAATACATACATTGTTCAATTCACCCATGGTCATGACCTGGTTGAGTACAAAACAGCAGAGGTTAGATTTGTAGCAAAATACATACATGACAAAAATGCAGGACAAATATCAGATCAAATCCATGGTGTAGATCTCGTTCCCGGTCCCATGTCAACCTCGCATCGCCTCTGGTGTTTGAGAACGACGGCCGGGAGCAGCGTTGTAGGCGTGTGATAGGCTGTGATAAAGGTAGTCGGAAATGACCGGGCAACAAAACAGGGGGCGGATGAGATACGCAACGGCCAGGACGCACATAAACGCTGCGTGTATGCCCCCTCATAAACCAGCCGGACGTCCAAGACGTGACTTGAAGCATTGGGTCTACTCTGTCCACGTCCTCCCCGCCCCTACTCACGAAAGGCAATCCAGTTCGTCCGGTTCGCTGTCTGCACATCGCAAATGTCGTGCTGCACTCGCCTTGATCCGCTCGAGCACCTCACGCGGGGGACCTTTCGATGCCTTTGCACGGGAAGGCGGCTTTGTGGCCAGCTTCGAATGCGGTGCATCAGGATCGTCCTTGACGCTTGATTTGACCGCCCTTTTATGTTTCCTATCGGACTGGTTCTCTTTCAATTTTTGGGACGACGAGTGGGGAGGACTGATCACGCGTTTGTCAGCGCGAATCGTTCGTCGTGTGACATGCTAAAAGACGTACCCTATTTCGGAAAATTTGACAGCTTTCCGAGGCCGGTCGTCATAGTTATCCTCCTCTGTTTTCCGTTTCTTCTGTTTGGAGACACGCTCGAGAGGTCGCTCGTCATCATCTTCTTCCACAGGTTCGACAATGTCCTGATCAGGCTCAGCTCTACCTTTTCCCTTTCCTTTACCCGTGGCTTTGGAGTTTTCATCATTCCTGACGTCCTTGGTCGTAGGCGGCGCGGGCGTGGACTCGATGACGTTTTTGGGTTTCGCAGATGTCGAGCTCGCGACTTTTCCTTTCTTAGCAGGGGGTGCTGCTACGTCGTCCTCGTCCTCGTCACGCGCTACCGCCCGTCGTTTCGCATTTGTTTTTGGGTACCTCTCATCTTGTGTCTTCTGCTCTCCATCTTCCAATGTCTTCTTCCCCGAACCCCCTGTACTCGCAATCCTGTCCGTCTTGACGCGCGTAGCGGTCTTTGTATCGAATGCTTTTGAATTGTCCACATGACGTATAGCCCGTTTTCTGACAACTGGTGCATCGTCAGTTTCGCCATCATCCTCGTATCGTATGCTCCTCTTAGGCTTGGATTTGGCTTTATGGGGGACCTCGACGAGCGTTTGTTCGTCGTCTGTATGCGTGTATATTAGTGCGCGAAAGATCGTATCAAGGATTAAATACATACCCGAAACGAGTACCTGCACCACTTCCTTTACGGGATTTGACTTCGCTTTGGTTTTGGCCTTCGGTTTCGGTTTCGGTTTCGGGTTTCCGTCCGAGGTAGATGGAGCAGCGTTGCGTTGTTTGCCTTTTCCTTTCGACGTAGACTTGGACTTGGGGTTGGGGGGTGGTTGCTCCGTGTCAGAGTCTGGATCTGCGATAAAGAAGTCTCAGGATGGGACAGATGGGTAGAAAGGGGGACGCACCCGGCGCTTTCTTTTTGCCTTTTGATGGCCTGCCACGGCGCTTCGGAGCAGGCTTTGTGGTCGTATCGGCTGAAAGCGTTACAAGTCAAGTCTATACACGCCAAGTTAGGCACAAGGAAAGCCAGATCTTACCTTCTGACTCGACAGCTTTCGGCTTCCGCTTCCGGGACGCCGGCATCTTTGACTTGGAACTCCCTGTATGTATTCTCGAAAATGAACTCGGATATGAAATAGGTGACGAACCAGCTACAGCCTGACTTTCCTCGGTAACGGTGGCTGCGCCCACTTTGTGCGACGGTGACGCCCGACGAGCCTCGGAAGGCAAAAGACACTCTGCAGAGACATCCTTTGGACGGCGCTTCGAGGGCGATTCACCAGATACAGTACGTGCAAGGAGGATATCAAGAAGCGGGTTCGAGTTGGATGGTACGAATGCCCTGTCAAGTTGGGCTGCATGTCAATGCACGGCACGACGCAGAAAAGAAACAGACACCGACCCACCGCGATCACGAAATCGGGCTTGTTGTCGCTTGAGACGCTGGGCTTTGCTTTCCTCTGCGGAGACGCCAAGCTTGGCTTGTTGTTCGACTACCGCGGGCGGGAGCATCGTCGCGCATTTCCCGGCAAAAGCTCAAGGAGCCGAATGCACGACCATGTCACGTGATAGTTTTATTGGGTCATATGACCGTGCACGTGAGATCCGCGTTTGTTTATGAGAGTGGCTGTGCACCCGACTGCCTCACCACAAGGTCGGCTCCTTCACATACTTACCCCAGTAACCCCACCCTCGAGCGGTCCCGCCTTGGCCTTTCCCATCCCCTTTGGATTATTACTACCTGTTCTGCATCTGGTCGATATGGGGGACCCTCGTCAGGCTTGGGGGCGATGGGTATCTCGCCCGCGAATATAACGAGTGTACATCTCCCGTTTCTATCCGCGAAACTCGACCGCGTGTTGCTGGACAGTGGTTCTATCACCGCACCGTCCGAAATAAGAGACATATGGACAACGACGATGCCCGCCATTTGTGTATTCGAGGGTATTAATCCCCTCACGGTCTCACTATTGCTACCAACCCTCGGGCGAGGTCTGTAGTCGTTCTCGAGGTGAGTGCCCCATGTTTTGGTCTTCAAGGCCAAGATGCACCTGTTCAGGTGCACGATACCTTTGTCGAGGGTCCCATCGTGTGTGCAATGCGACCGATACAAATATAAGTTTGCTGGCAGTATAAGAAGGCAACTGGACCATGTCAACCATCGTCCTGTCGCAGATTTATTTCGTCACCCTGCCAGCGTCGTCACACGCTGAGGTTTTTCTCGAACAATTGAAGCAGCGCAAGCATCTTAATACATTGTCGTGGGACGTGGCCAGTGTAAGGATCAAGGCTTGAAGGAGCTCGAGTACCTCATCTTGAGTTCGAGTACCGCTGACAACACACGACCAGGGAATCGCTGAGCGTTCCCCAACTGCGCAAAATCCAAAGGTAGTGTGTAGACTTACGAAAGGGATCGCCGCAGATCACGGTGTGATTTTCACCCTCCTAGCAACCCATTTTGCAGCTCAAGAAAATAGTAGATGAAATCAACAACTGTCATCTTTGGACGTCGCTCTGTCTGCTCGAGAGAGGAGAGGGAGGGGGAGGACGGAGAGTGGATGGGCAAGAGCGCGGAGCGCTCTCCGGCCCGGGACGGGCCTGACCTGCCGGGTAGGGTGTGAGCTGCGAGGGTGGGTGGGAACACCTCGCAGGCGCGTGTACCCGGCAGTCAGGCTCGCGCGCTCCGGACCCAATGGAGGAGGTGAGCTGCGAGGAGCCGGAATGGGGAATGGAGGCAGGGTGTGGTGGGTGGGTGCGCTGAAACGGGCGAGGACGAGCGCTGCAGGGAGGACGAGCGACGAGGTGGGGGGCGCGGAAACAAGGAGCGCTGCTCGCTTACGTCGCTTGTCCGAAGACCTTGCACTTTGGCGCCGTTCGTGCCTCGCTGTGCCGTAGTCCATCAAACTGTCCTACTGGTATACGATCCCAATTGTTTCTGAATGCGACCCGCGGTTTCGAGGACCGTGCGCATACTCTCGGATACAGGTGTTAATGGATTCGTATCGCCCTAGTTTACACCCAGGTTGACCCTGTCAGAAAGTTCATACGTCTTCATAAAATCAATTTTAGTACTTCCGTGAGAACGAATCGACGAACCTCACATGTCTGATCCTCGATAGAAATATTCTTTCTCGGACCGTCCTACACGAACCCGCATAAAGTAAGAACACGTGAATCATGATGCACGGACGCACCTCGTTCAGATCAACAGGCATGTCCACGTCTGATCTCACCTGGGCCAGGATTTGCAGGACATGCGTTGATTGAGAACCTAGTTGTGTTGATTGTGTATTCGATGCCATGTCGTCCCAGACGATGGCCGTCAGGTTTGGGTCACACTGGTTTCTAAGAACGAGACGGAAGTTCAAAGACGCTAGCAGACAATTTGCATAGCTGTATGTCGTTCAGCACTGATGACAATGATCGACAGTGTGATAACTCACAGTTTCGATATCGCATAAAACCTGGCCACGTATCAGTGAGGACACCATCAACACTTTCGGGAAGACTTACACTGCGATGTGATAAAAGTATAGCATAAAAACGATTCCAAGGATCAGCTCTAGGAGGGCAGCTACAGTCGTGACAAGACCGGTCTCTATGGTCAACCTTGTTAGCTTGACCAGGATGGACTTGTTGCTTCTGAAATAAGATTTGGAAGGACGGAGCTGTGTGGGGCTGGCATGTGCAATGAATCCGGAAAAGAGAGCACAAGCAGACGCACGCTTAGTATCATGCAAATTGTAATTGCCGAATCACACACAACACTACTTCCGAGCCAGGTCTGCCAGACACCCGGGTTCTAGATTGTCCGTGACAATAAATTGTGCACTCACCACCAGCCATGGGGAGACCTGGGGCTTGAATGATGATGAAGAAGTGTTGTTTGAAGGGAAAAGGTCATCCTGTGGAAGAGTATAACTAGATAGTGGCAACCACAGTGCAAGCGTGACTTACAGTAAAGGCAAGGTATATGATACTGGCGAGTTGAAGTAGGGAAATCTAAATAAATACACGGTTAGTACTCTCGAGATATTTCTAATTCACCGGATCCTGTATATTACCATCATAATGGGAAGTGGGAGCAGGCGGGATTTCCAGAGGAATGATATTCTCCAACAAAAGAAACCATGAGTTAGTGTAGTCACTTCTTTACGTTAGCCGCTGAATGATCTGGCTCAGCCAATCTGTTACTCACCAAGTCCGGTGATGGGTGCTAAAGCTACGAATGACTGGAACTCCTCAATTCCGGTGGCAAACGGCTCAAGAATACCATAAGGATTGACAGTTAATGACGCCCAAAAGGTATAAAATGACAACACAGTCATCGATGTTTCTAGGAGAAGGATGCCGGTTACTGGGAATATAATCAGCTGAGGCCCCATGAAGGTCACAATTATGACAGTCACCTAATGTCTTGATAGCTTTTCGGTCGTCTGGGAACCTAGTATAATAGATATCTAGAAAATGGTCAGTGGGTCATTCACGCGCGGAGCTGAGAGGGCATGCACAGGCCTGGACAGCAAGAGCTCCCATAAGACCGAAACATAGCGTGTATCCGATGATCTATACATTGTGAGCAGTAGAACCGACATGAACGAGAAAGTAGGTATGTACAAAAGGTCCATTTCTGTTATAACCGGTAAAACTTAGATTGCAAAGAATATTCACAATAATTTAGCTGACTCACACAGGAGCGATACCACTGGACGCTGTGTGGTAAGCAAAAGGTGACGCTGGAAGCCAGAAGTCACCCACCTCATTATCAGTGTCGAGATGGTATCCTGAATGCACCCAGATTGTTGGCAAGCTGATCTCTTCGCATATTGGCTTTATATGCACGGACTAGGCACACGTGTGTGCCAGGATCATTATTCAATACATGGAGGGCTGTGTTACGGAGAAATAATTAGACCACTGATATTTTTGTGGACATCAGGTAGCGAGGTGTTAAGTGGTTGCCGAGTCGCCATCAAATGTTGTCCACGGGATGCAAGTTGGGTAAGTGAGTGCTTTGAAACCGGTTCCGTCACTAGAACGCTGGGTAGTACTGGAATATCTACCTTGTATTTAGCGATTGTCACCCGCACTACATTGTGCAGTTTGACAATCAGCTCACTCTGACTCTCTGAGGATGTCGGTGGGGCCGCCTTCTGATAAAGACACGCACTGTCATGGTTGGTGGAAGTAGTAATAATAGGGGCATAGCCCCGGCCAACAGAAGGTGATCATATCAATCGAGCTATATTCGTACTAAGTTCGGAACTTCCGTCGACACACGAGACCATATATTCCTGGCCCCGGCCCGGGAGGGGACAGGTTTCCAACCCAAGAATTCGTGGGAAAACAACATCCAATGCCCGTGCGAAGTCTTGAGGTGAGACCCATACACACATCCAGATCACTCGGTCGTCGAAGTTGTTTTGGACGTAACAGAGGACGCAGAGTGTGATATCAGAGACGCTTGTAGTATATATGCTCCGGAGGGAAAACCAACAACCTCGGGGCCAGGGGTGCCCGGAGGGCGATGCTATTTGCAGAAGACAGGAGAAGGTGGTAACGGAACTACCCACTCGCCCTGGTACGAGTGCAATCCCACGTAGTGCCTCCAAGTCGATCAAGCGGCATGATGGGTCCCACTCAGACCGAGTTCTGACGAACAGATTGACCACAGCCTCTTTTCCTCCCTACGGGTGCTGTCTTTCGCATTTTCGTTCCCGATAGCAGACGAAACATTTGTACCACCTTTTGTCTTTACGTTCTCCAGGATGCTCCGTTTCGACGAGCCTCAATGCATCGTACCTTTGGTTGTGAGATCCGAGGCAGGCGAAGGCAGCGTTCGCAGCTTTCATGCTGCGTACACTGGGGCGACGGCAGTGCGAGGTACCTCGCGCCACAGCGACCGATGATGGACCTGTAAGCCTCCTCGACGCCGAAATCTGTCTCCGGACATAAACCTTGCTCAGGATCCTCGACTCCAAGACCTTGCCAGCCCCCTCACCTAGTATGAGTTGTAGGCAAGTCTTTCTCCACCTTTCGCGGGCTTTGCCGAAGCACGCAACTCTCGTCGAATGAGGAGAGCAGTGTGTCCTCATCATCGTCCACCTACTGCTCTGAACGCCCAGGATCTTCGCGCATGGAGGGGTTATCCTCTGTTTGAGAGTCCTGAAGACGTGGGGACACGAGGCACAACTTGGAGTGAGACCCTGTTGGCTGGGCAAGCAGAGCTACGTCGGGACCTGTCAGCGGTATCCTACTTCAGTTGTTCGAGCAAAAGGCTCGCGGTGGCGAGGGGGGCGATAATGTGTAGACTTACACGCAAGAGACCGCCACAGATCACGGTGTGATTTCACTCTCCCTTAGCAACCCATTTCGCAGCTCGAGAACTAGTAGATGGCACCAACAACTGCCAAAATCAGCCGTCCTACTGGTATACAATCCAAATGATTTCTGAAAACTGTGGCTCCGTGGTTTTCGATGACTGTGTGCATGCTCCTGGATACAGATTTTTAATGGATTGGTACTACCCTAGTTTACACCCAGGTTGACCCTGTCAGAAAGTTCATACGTCTTCATAAAATCAATTTCAGTACTTCCGTGAGAATGAATCGACGAACCTCACATGTCTGATCCTCGATAGAACTATTCTTTCTCGGACCGGCCTACACGAACCTGCGTAAAGCAAGAACACGTGAATCACGGTGCACGGACGCACCTCGTTCAGATCGATGGGCATGTCCACGTCTGATTTCACCTGGGCCAGGATTTGCAGGACATGTGTTGATTCAAGTTGGGAATCTAGTTGTGTTAATTGTGTATTCGATGCCATGTCGTCCCAGACGATGGCCGTCAGGTCTGAGTCGGACTGGCCTCTGAGAACGAGACGGAAGTTCAAAGATGCTAGTAGACAATTTGCATAGCTGTATGTCTCTTAGCACTGATGACAATGGTCGCAAATGTGATAACCCTACAGTTTCGATATCGCATAAAACCTGGCCACATATTAGCGAGGACACTGTCAACACCTTCGGGAAGACTTACACTGCAATATGATAAAAGTATAGCATAAAAACGATTCCAAGAATAAGCTCTAGGAGGGCAGCTACAGTCGTGACAAGACCGGTCTCTATGGTCAACCTCGTTAGCTTGACCAGGGTGGACTTGTTGCTTCTGAAATAAGATTTGGAAGGACGGAGCTGTGTAGCACTGGCATGGGCGATGGATCCGGAAAAGAGAGCACAAGCAGACGCACGCTTAGTATCATGCAAATTGTAATTGCCGAATCACACACAACACCACTTCCGAGCCAGGTCTGCCAGACACTCGGGTTCTAGATTGCCCGTGACAATAAACTGTGCACTCACCACCAGCCACGGGGAGAGCTTGTATGAGGATTGGGAGAAAGCGTTTGAAGGGAAAAGGTAATCCTGTGGAAGAGTCTAATTAGATAGTGGCAACTACAGTGTAAGCGTGACTTACAGTAAAGGCAAGGTATATGATACTGGCGAGTTGAAGTAGGGAAATCTAAATAAATACACGGTTAGTACTCTCGAGATATTTCTAATTCACCGGATCCTGTATATTACCATCATAATGGGAAGTGGGAGCAGGCGGGATTTCCAGAGGAATGCTATTCTCCAACAATAGAAACCATGCGTGAGTGTAGTCACTTCTTTACGTTAGCCGCTGAACGATCTGGCTCAGCCGATCCGTTACTCACCAAGTCCGGTGATGGGTGCTAAAGCTACGAATGACCAGAACCCCCCGATTCCGCTAACGAGCGGATCAAGATCACCATGATAATTGAAAGTTGATGACGCCCAAAAGGTATAAAATGTCAACACAGTCATCGATGTTTCTAGGAGAAGGATGCCGGTTACTGGGAATATAATCAGCTGCGGCCCCATGAAAGCCACAATTATGACAGTCACCTAATGTCTTGATAGCTTTTCGGTCGTCTGGGAATCTAATATAATAGATATCTAGAAAATGGTCAGTGGGTCATTCACGCGCGGACCTAAGAGGGCATGCACAGGCCTGGACAGCAAGAGCTCCCATAAGACCGAAACATAGCGTGTATCCGATGATCTATACATTGTGAGCAGCAGAACCGACGTGAGCGAGAAAGTAGGTACGTACAAAAGGTCCATTTCTGTTGTAACCAGCAAAACTCAGTTTGCGAGGAATATTCACGATTAGCTGACTCACATAGCAGCGATAGCACTGGACGCTGTGTGGTAAGCAAGAAGTGACGCTGGAAGCCAGAAGTCGCGCACCTCATTATCAGTGTCGGGACGGTATCGTGAATGCACCCAGATTGTTGGCAGGCTGATCTCTTCGCAGGTTGGTTTCATGAATAGGCACCTGGCGCGCGTGTGTGGCGAGGTTGTTATTCAATAAACGGAGGGCTATGTTCATTGTTGCTAGGAACTAAATAGACCACTGATCTTTTCGCGGGCATCAAATAACGAGGTGTTAACGAGTTGCCATCAGATATTGTGCGCGGGACGCTGTCGAGGTATGCTTTAGAGCCGGTTCCATCTAAAACGCCGGGTACTAAGGCCAGGGTGGATACTACCACAGGGTGAATGATGTGGCAAAGTCCAAAGAGTGATGGTCGTCTGGACTACGGCACAGCGAGACACGAATGGAGCCAAAGTGCAAAGACTACGTAGGGACCCGTCGGCGGTATCCGACCCCGAAATGACTGATGATGTAGTACGTAGTACTTGGGTTCCAAGTTCGGTTCCCTCAGTCGTTCGAGCGGAAGGCTTGCAGTGGCGAGAACGTCAGGTTGTTGAGTTCTGGTACATCAAGATACAGATACAGATGCGAATAGCTACGTTACATATAGCTTAAATAGATGCCCTCTGGAGAACCAGACTTGCTAACTATCCTTTTCAAGTTTATCTGTCATGCTCAGGAAATATTTTGTATGCTTCGTGTGATATTCGTAGCGGGGACGAAGCCTTGGCAAAGGATATTGGGAGGAGGGTGGGGCTCGCACGTAGGACTAAGGAGCGCTTGTAAGTTCGAGGGGCATGTAAAGGTCAGTATTACGTTTCGATCGGTGAATGTTTTTGGTAGAGTGCGCATAGAGACTCTGTAGAAGATTAGACAAACACCCAATCGAGAGAACTTAAACGGTGAGTATGTACGCAACACTGGACGGTCAACAATGTACGCTCAGATGGCATATGGTTCCGCAAAGACGGTCTAGATATTAAATCGTCTAAAGCCCATGCGACATGAACGATCTGGCATGCTATACGACGCCAGAAGCGGCCGGCCGAACGGCATCCTCGTCTCTGCCTATCACGATGCGTCAGTATCCCGTCTATACAACACAGCGGTATGCGACGAAAGCAATACGCACCCTCGAAAAACTTTTGCAAAAACGTTCGCTGTGGCCGCTCGTCCGCCTTGAGGAGAATACCCATTATATGGTCCGTCTGTTTCCAACAATTGATGGTCTCCTGGAGGTCCTGCTGGCCCTTGTGTATGAGGACCTCGATCGCGCGTGGATCGGTAACGTGTCGGTTTGCTTCAAACTTTTGGCGGATGCAGTGTCGGACGTAGGCGGGTGTGACGGGGATGGCGTACAAGGTGACGATTTCGGGTGCCTGTGTGCATTCCGGGTGGTCAGAAGGAGCCGTCGCACAGTTTTAGAGACGACGTACGGCGCGAACCCAGCCTCTGTAGAGATCAATGACACGCCTACGAGCCTCTTCAGGATTTCTTGACATGCGCGAGACCTGCGCGAGGCGGGACGGTATCGTTGTCATCTTTTCTTGCTTTAGTTTCAGTATCTATGCTTGGAACCACTTCGGGCAGACTCGACAACATCGCTGATGTAAGCAAACGAGTCGCGATTTCCTAATTTGGGAATGACTAGGGACGTCCCTCTTATCTACTGCCACTGCAACCGCGCCTGTCCTTATACTCCTTATACTCCAACACATCCCCTCGTTGAACATGGTCAGAGGATCAGGCAAGTACATTTCTACATTCATTTTGTGTCCTTTTCATCCAACACACGCTTTCATTGGCAGGAAAGTTCAAGACCAAGCGCGGTGGCGGTAGGAACTTTAGGTGAGCGTCCTTGTGACGATCACGAGATGGGATCCGATAGGCTGACGGTATGGATGGCGCATTTAGTCGGGATATGGTACTCGACAACGATGGGATAGCTGAATCGAGATCGTATGCGTGCTCTCATCATGTGCGAGCGTTCAGCCTTATTATCATTGTGTAGGTCCCGTCGTAAGAACGCCAAGCAAGACGAAGATGGCGACGGCGAGGACGAAGCGGTAGACGAAGAGGACGAAGATGAAGACGAGGGAGAGGAGGAGGAGGAAGAGGAGGAGGAGGAGGGTGCAGCTGGACCGAGTGCCTCCGCACAACCGGAACTGACGCGCGCTGAACGACGTGAGCTCAAGAAAAAACAAGCCGCTCAGAAACAAGCCGAGAAACAAGGGGTAGACGAAGAGGACGAGGATCTCATCAATCCAAATCACGTCGAGAAGAAGCTCAACATCTCAGACCTGGGCTCAAAAGAGTTGACTCGGAAAGAAAGGTAGGCCTGATTCCCCGATCCAGTTATCGTCTAGTCGTCGTGTGCGTTTCGATCGTATTGACCGTGTCTTTAGGGAGGCAAAGGAGAAGCAGGAAGCCAAAGATCGTTATTGGAAGGTAAGCCCGCACACTCGGCGACTTGAAGGATGGATCTCATCCGATCATCCAGCTCCATCTTGCTGGCAAGACAGACGAAGCAAAGTCAGATCTCGCTCGTCTGAAGAGGATTAGAGGAGAACGCGAGGCTGCGCAGGCCAAACGCAAGGCAGAGGCGGAAGGTCTGTAATTACGCCCTTCGATCCTGTATCCGGATACTGATAGAGCATTCGCTTCGTACAGCCAAGGCAGCAGAGATAGAGGCGAAGAAGAAAGCAGCCATGAGTGGGAAGCGCGTCTGATCGTCCGCGGTATTAACCTGGTGTATGATTTATTACCACCACACTGGATTTATTGTTCTGTGGCTGCTTGAGGCTGTATCACGAGATTTTGCGTTCTATCCCACTGGAGTTGAATGATGAGGACTCCGACTGGGCCCACTGTACTCACTGAACGATCTTGCACTGCGTTCTACCCGATACTGCCGACTTGGTGAGGTGACTGACCTCGAGGAAGTCATCAACAATGTACCGTGCTGCGCTGAAACTTCGCCCACCCGGTCATGTGTAACAATCCGGGTTGAACAATCTCGCCAACTGTCTCTCAGCCCAGTATGACAAGCTGGGAGTGATGATCATTTCCGATGAGGCTATTGACATGCACTGCCAATCCGCGCTGGAGCTTCGTCCACCTGAGGCCTCCAGGCCTCCCCGATCGCTGGATGACATTGTTTAACCCCTCGCAACTCACCTCCTCATCCATGATCAGTTGATCCGTTGGCCCTGGCTCCACGCGATGAATGACTTCGAAGCGACCGTAACGTCTCGAGATTATCCGCCAGGCTGATGTTCTGTCATTTTGCAAATCAAGTTCTTCACTTATTCAAGTCCGTGACGTTAAGCAGACATGACAGTGCTTGGCGTTCAACTCTTAGTAGTAGTAGAACCAGGACCTCTTTCGCATATGAGAATGGAGATAGGTATGCATAATAGCAACTGCCAACAAGTATCAAAAGTTAGCATCTGTACTTATATATCCCGTCAACTCTTTGAGCCATCATAGTGATCGTAGTCACCCTCATGGCACAGAGAGTTGAGGAGATAACAACAGGACGAAACTGAACAAGCACAACGAGGAAGAATTACCTTATATACAAGCGAAAGTAGTGGTGTACCAAATTCGTGTACACAAGACCAGAAGCGGAAGCTGTAACATCTAATCTAAAAAGTTAACGCACAACGGCGGGGTACGAACCCTTTGCGACGCCTATTTCGCCTGCGTCGGCTGTCCGATTTGCCGTCGTCAACTTCAATTGCTTTCCTTTTTTGTGCACGAAAAACCATGTGGCACCCACATGGCGTGCATGCTCACATAATACGCCCGTTGTCCGTTAACAGTTGGCGCGCTCCTCGCTTACATAATACACCCGAATGTGGCTGGGTACCCTTAAAAGACAACCCATGAAATTCAAAAAAAGCGAAAAATTCATGGAAAATTCAAACTAGAATGCAGAAAATTCAATTCAGATATCTCTGCCTGTCCCAGCTTTGACTCTGCTGTGTTCCAGGTTTCTTTGCTTGCATTTTTTATTAATGGAATTGAAAAAATGCGAAATAATTCTATTCAAATAATACATTTATTATGTGTGAAATGTGGTCTTGCAGAAATCCACCCACCTTGGACTGTGACCATAATTTAGAATATATATAACATCACCCAAAATAATCTCTTGACAGGTTAATTTACCTTTTAATAATTTAGCTCAATCCTAGAGATTGTTACCATTTAATTAGAGGTAACTATAGAGTGTAGTTGGATGTGATATATGAACAAAACAACTAATTGGCTTGCAGCTGTGAGGAGGGCATGCAAAAAGAGACCAGCAAAAAACAAGTCACAGGATGTGACTCTGATCATATTGCATGAGGTGTGTTGCCAACAACATTGTACATACAATAAGGAAAACAATACTGAGGCATGAGGGTCCAGGGACAAGGCTAAGCAACAAGTATGCAACAGAATCCTATTGAAAATGGGGATGACAATGTGGGAGGAAACAGGTGATATAAAATGAAAGCTATTCCTAATGAGACAATGAGAGTACATCAATAAATGAAACTGAAAGAAACAGCAAAATGAACACACCTGCTAAGCAAGACAATGGGAGTGGTTCAAGAGAGGGAAAAGCTCCTCCTGAAACCAACATCTCACTAAGTATGGTGATACACAATGTCACAATGGAGTGACAGTAGCATAGTAGGAAATTGAGTGGTGTGATTTCCAAGGGCCAGTGCAAAAGTGGTGCATGATCCAAGCCAGCCAATTAGTCTCATGTAAATGACCTTTAAACCCAACCAAAATGTAAGAAATATTTAAATAATAACTTTCTTAGCAAATTAGGTGTATTATTAGCTATCCTGCTCAATGGGTGTCTGTACAACAGGTTTGTGTAATGGGTGCCTATGTGACAGGTGTTTGTATGATGGGTGTTTCCATAATGGAAAGCAAGGTTAGTATTTATGTTCAGCCTCCAATTGTTTACTTTATGTGCTAACCTAGATAGATCATTTTATTTTACTCAGAATTACTAGCTGTAGGTTGGCTTAAACTTTGGTTGCTTCTCCTGAAAAAAAATCACTCCTTCATTAGTTCAAAGTGAGATAGAAGCACAATAATCAAAAAACTGCTGAAGCAGAAATAAGAGAACTAGATGTAAGAGCCTCAGGCTGAGAGTTGATATAGATGGATTCACACAACCAGAAACTTTCTATTTGGTGATGCTGTCAATGTCAAACAGGGGCTGAAATATGACATGGCAAGAGACCTTGCAAGCAAGGTAATTTTAATTTTAACCCCTCTTGGGCCAAAGGCCCAAAACCGAGCTCTGCTCGTAGTATAGTAGTATCAGTAGTCACTTGTCGGCTATGTCCAAGAACAAAAACGTGTACATATCCCGTAAGTATCAAGATCGAAGAACTACATATCTAATTGAAAATAGTAGGTGAGTGGATGCAAAGCTGGACGGGTATACCCACAAGTCATCAGACCTCCACATTGGTCGATTTTGGATTGCCTGTAACTTCAGACATGTCATGCGATGGTACAGGTTGAGAGTCGACAGGTTTAGCATTGACACCATTTTTTGCTTGTTCCTTCTTCATCCGTTCGTCAAAGTCATCTTCGTTGAATGAAGAGTCGCAGCAACTACCACAACACCCCCGCGGGCCACCGCAGCAGCGCACATCAACACCAAAGGGATCTGCATGTCGGAAGGCGACAATTTGCGTTCAGTGTCAGTGACATGGGTCCGAGCTCAAGTACTCACGAATGATACACCAACTTGCA
>JBBPSC010000412.1:0-18610 GCA_038093395.1 Baorangia bicolor
TTTTTTTGTTATTTTTGTTAGAGGAATTAAGCCCAGGTGTAACGCCCCTGGCGAGCTCACTTGCGTGAGACCCCTCTGTCGGCAAATTTGTAGAGATAGCTAAAGGTGAAAGTGTAGCTTCTTGATCCAGCTCAGCCGAGATCTCATCTACCGTGAGTACAGAAAATTTATTGTCCGATCCTACCTGGCCTTTGTCACACCCTGATTCATGACTTAGGCAGATCCTTTTCCTGACTTCTTGTTCTCCGCAACTTCTATGTCACAGAAGAATGCGCGTGCTTCATCAAAATTCATACCCCTTATGCTATCCGTGGGGTCTCGGCCTTTGCCTTTCTTTTCTTTGGTGCTTTTATCATCATCCCAGGACGTGGCCGCATCGTGCGTGGTTACATGTGCATTTCGGCCCTTGCCTTTCTCGCACGAGGGTTTATGTTTACCCCCAAGTCACGAACACGAGGGGCAAGAGATCTTTGGTTTCGGGCAGTCTTTGACCCGGTGACCATCTTGGCCACAATTGTAGCAGGTGTTTGACCTGCCTGAGTTGGTTGCCCCTATATCCATTGCGTCAGGGTCTTTCTTGTTTTGCCAAAATGAAGTTTGGCCCATGATGAAATTAAGGGACTCTTGGGCAGTCCTGACTGTGCGGATCTCGGTGAGGTATGCATCGACTGTAGTCTGACGTTTCCCTGTTTTGAAGATTTGAGCAATAATGCTCCCTTTGGTATTTGTCTCCAAGAGACTGATAGCGTGTGTGGCATCTATTTGTGCCTGTGTGTAAAGTGCTTGAAATTTGACGATAAAATCGTCCATAGGCATGTTGCCTTGTCGTAAGTTTTTGAGGCTTTGCCTCGCCCAGTCCTGCTGGTTGGTTGATCGAAAGAGGCTTTCCACCTCTGTGATGCATGTGTTCCACATGTAATTTCGCCCCTGCATGAGGCGTGTCTGTGCAAATGGGCTGGCTTTCGGACCCTTGAGTCGTGAGAGAATGGCGATGGTCGCCTCATAGGATCCAATGGGAATGCTTTTTGCATTGACCTGTATCCAGGCATTCATCTTTGCCCACCATTCCTCGAATTTTGCTTTTGACCCGTCATACTCTCCGGGGTCTGCGAATACTTCAATTTTCTTGGAGGTTGATCTTGGTACGGGGCCAGCAGCTCCTCCTTGTGCTTGGATGGCAAGTAACTGCCAGTTAAGTTCGGTGTTCTCCGCCTCCCTTCTTGCAAGTGAATGGGCAAGTCCTTGCATGCCATTGTTCATATTGTTGAATTCTTCTAAAATTGCGACAATCTTTTCCTGCCAAGTGAGGGAGTCATCGCTAAGGACATTGTTGAGGTTTTGCGACATGTTTTATGTAAAGAGAAAACATAAAGATGATTTCGTAAAAAGAACCCTTTAGTGAGGGTGGTACTTGGGAGGGTGAAGAGAGATGCGGGGGCGTAAAGTGATGGTAGAGTATTTAGAATCTTCAAGGGGTTCTCCGCCCTTGAGTCGTCTGATTGTACGTAAAGGTTTCCTAGGTCTTTGACCGGCGAGCTGCGCTAACCGTGTTTTCTTGGATTGCTGAGATTCTTTCTCAGGTTGCTCTGATGCCTTCCTTTTAAGTGTGGATGTGCCCTCCTCCTTATCTTCGGGATGCGGTAACTCTCCGAAGATCTCCTGCAATAAACGTTGTGCGTCTAGTGGGGGAGCTTGGTGCAAACAAACGTCTGCTGGTGCCGGTGTGTCATTGTTTGGGTCGGTTGACCTCTCTTTGTATGGCTCTGCCACGGGAGTACTTTCATACGATGGGAGCGACTTCGACTTTCCTAATAAGGCGTTGTGGACGCCCAATAACGTTGCTGCTTTGACGGCTTCGTCGATCTCTTCGTCCAATGCGAATCTGAAGTCGGATGGCCTTAAGTTGGCAGCTAAAATACACGTGCCAAGTGTTGAGGGGGTTGGTGAACATGTTGGACTATTCACATGCTGTGACCCTGCTGATTCCGCTGGCAAGGGAACTCTTACGTCTACCTGTTCTTCCTGTGCTGCTGCCCAGGCGTCAACGTCTATGACCTCCCGTTCAACAGGAGTAGGCATGCTCTGCGCTGATGGCCGATTTGGGCCCAAAGCTGTGCTACAGTAATGGTAGGGAACGAAGAAAGTGTTGGGTGAAAGTCGATTGGCACTGCTTGACGTGTGAGCTAGTGGAGTGATCCTTCGTGGAACGACGCACTTGTGAGAGATACGCCGTGAGGAGTGATGTGCGAGGTTGGGTGAAGTAAGAGTCTAGTTCTAATGAAACAACCCAAAAGACTATAAGTTCCAAGGTCGCACAGAACAGTTAGACTTGGAAGGAAAGTGAGAGAGGAGAGGCTACTCTGATCTTGTGGGGAAAAGACCAAGAGAACTAGACTGGAGTTCTCTGGCCGTCTATTGAGGTCTTATATACTACATGGGTGTGTACACCTGTGTACATCTAATCTACAATATAGTAGGGCATGTGCATAAGGCATGGTGTGGAAACATAGCCATGGAATGGAAGAGAAGCATGACATGAGGACCACATGAGGATGTGGCAGAATGAAACATAAAAAGCATGGCATGCGTACAATGCATGTAGAATGGAAACGAATACTAGCCTGCACGGTGATGAGTGAAGATGTGAAACCGTGCTAGGTGTAAGTGGATCTTAGATCCGTGAGAAGTAGCGTCCGTTGCGCGAAAAGTTCTAAGTCCAAAAGATTAGATAAAGCGTTCACGATAGTTAGACGATGAGATCTGATAAGATCACGTGACGCGATAAGATAAGATCAAAAGATAAGATAAGGGAGAAAAATGTTAGACCCGTAACAGAGACCTGAAGGGGCTTGGCTTGTGCCCTTCATGTGTGTGCATCAATTGCAACACGAGACATATTCTTTTACATAACTGGTCATGCTATTCCACCAGTAACTCCAACTTAGGAGCTCAATGATTTTTTCATAACCGGGGTGTCCAGTGACTGGAGAGTCGTGGCATGCTTTTACTATTTTTAAACGAAGCGCTTGATGATCTGGAACATAAATACAATCTTCCTTTTTATATAGCCATCTTCTTGGCGTGGTCCAAACTTAGTCGTAAGTTCTTTAATGTGACTTTCTTTGAGGAGGGCCATGGCCGTTTTTATGAGTTTTGTAAATTGTTCACCTTCATCACGAATCATAACTGCTTCTTGCGAAGCTCGGATACGTTCTGGCGGGATCACAATGATATCCTTGTTATCATCTTCTACGCCCTGCGTGTGATCTTCTCTTCGAGAGAGAGCATCGGCTTTAGTGTTTGTAGTGCCGGGCTTATAAACGAATACATAATCAAACTGGGAGAGGTACTGTGCCCATCTCACTTGTCGGCAGTTCAAATCCTGAGATTTCATAAAGTACTGGAGGTTCGCATGGTCATTCCAAATTTCAAATTGGAGTTTTGCGCCTTCCAAGTAGTGTCTCCGGATCTCTAGAGATTGGATAATAGATAACATTTCTTTATTACAGATGGGATAATTCTGCTCTGTGGGTGACATGCTGTGACTGTGATAGGCCACTGGGTGCCATTTGTCTTCTTTTAAAATAGATAATACCACCCCTGTTGTTATGGGTCTAACATTTTTCTCCCTTATCTTATCTCTTGATCTTATCTTATCATGTCACGTGATCTTATCAGATCTAATCATCTAACTATTGTGAACGCTTTATCTAATCTTTTGGACTTAGAACTTTTCGTGCAATGGACGCTCACTTCTACCAGATCTAAGATCCCCTTATACCTAGCATGATTTCACCTTTTCACTTATCACCGTGCAGGCTAGTATTCTCTTCCATTCTACATGTGTTGTATGCATGCCATGCTTCTTATGTTCCATTCTGCCACATCCTCATGTGGTCCTCATGTCACACTTCTATTCTATTCTATGGCTATGCTACCACAACATGCCCTATGCACATGTTCCCCTATATCGTAGATTAGACATACACAGGTGTACACAACCATGTAGTATATAAACCCTCAATAGATGGCCAGAGAACTCCAGTCTAGTTCTCTTGGTCTTTTCCCCATAAAGATCAAAGTAGTCTCCTCTTCCTTCACTTCTCCCCAAGTCTAAGTGTTTTAGTGCAACCTTTGAGCTTCATGCTTTTTGGGTTGTTTCACCTGTGGCATAATCTGATGCATCGGTCTCTAACTGAAATTGACAGTTGTTGTCTGGGAATGCCAAGATGGGGGCTGTGGTAAAAGCTTCTTTGAGCGTGTCAAACATGTGTTGTTGTTCTTCCTTCCATTTGAAGATAAGATCCTTTTTTAGAAGATCATTCATTTGGCATGCGACTTGCATGTAATCTTTAATGAATCTTCTGCAGAAGTTTGCCAACCCTAAGAAACTTCTAACCCCTTTGATACTTGTGGGTGTAGGCCATTTCAAAATAGCTTCCACCTTTGACTGATCCATTTTGATGCCGTCCTTGCTGACAATCATGCCAAGGAAGTCTACCTCATTGGTTTTAAAAACACATTTTTCTGGTTTTACATAAAGGTCATTTTCTTGTAAACACTTGAGAACTTTTTTTACGATCTTGTCGTGTTCTTCTTGGTTGTCTGTTTTTGTGAATATTAAAATGTCATCAATATAGACGATGACGATGTCTTCCATATCAGCGAAGATTTCATTCATCATCACTTGGAAGGTGGATGGAGAATTGCATAATCCGAAGTACATAACGAGGGGTTTGTATGCTCCGTGATAACAAACGAAAGCGGCTTTCCATTCATCGCCTTCCTTGATCTGGACATTGTTGTAACCCTATCAAAGATCCATCTTCGTAAGTAATTTAACTCCCTTTAATTTATTGATGAGTTGGGAGATAAGAGGGAGAGGGTAATTATTTTTGACCGTGTGTTCATTAAGATAACGGTAGTCCTGTACCATTCTTTTCTTGCCATCTTTCTTTGGCATGAAGAACACGGGTGATGTTTGAGGGGATTTAGAAGGTCTTATGTAACCCTTCTTCATTTGATCATCAATGAAAGCGGAGACTTCTTCCTGCTCCTGAACTGAAAGGGGAATGAGATGTCCCTTGCATGGTTTAAACATTTCTTTCATTTCGATCGCATGGTCCCATGGTTTCCGAAGCGGCATGCGCTCAGATTCCATTTTGGAAAATACTTTAAGAAATTCATGATACTCTTTTGGAACAAGTTCCTCCGGAGTCTTTTCTTTAGGAGGTGCAGCAACCTTAGCTTCTAGTGCCTTGATTGTAGCATGGACTTGGTATTGAATGGCTATTTCCGCTTTTTCAGCTAAGTGGACAGAGACAGGCTTTTCCTGAAGCATGTGACAGTGTTGCAGGCAACATGTCATTGTGACTGTTCCTTTATTCCAATCTATCTCCGGGTTGTGATGTTTCAACCAGCTATATCTGAGGATAAGCGTGTTCTTTTCAAGGTCTGTGACTTCTGCAAGAACTCTTTCACGGTGACCCTGAAACTCTATCATAAGGTCTGCCGCGTGTGTGATGTGACTGGCAGAATTCTTTGTGCCATCAACATTAAATACAGGAATTTCATTTTGGAGTTTGATCAAGGGCAATTTGATCTTTTCTGCCCAAGCCTTATCCACAAATATCGCATTAGCTCTGCTGTCTAAGAGAGCTTCTGCTTTCGTAATATTGTCCCTTCTTGATAAGGGTGCTACCCAAACATTCATGAGAATTTCATTTGCTGGCTTGCAGCTGCAAACAAATACTTCGTCAGGGATTTCATAGTTATGGTGCATACCTTCATTTTTTTGTTTATTTTGTTTTGAGGAATTAAGCCCAGGTGTAATGCCCCTGATGAGCTCATTTTCGTGAGGCCCCTCTGTCGGCAAAGATGATGTATTGTGCAGCAGTGAAACTGTGGGAGAAACATAAGGTGAAATGTGTGCTATCTCAGTAGGTCCTTGACTAATCAGCTCTGCCGTTGTCTCATCTACCTGTAAACATCCATAACGATTCTTTATGTAAGTGTCATTGAGTTGTCCCTTGCCACACCCTGACTCGTGAGAAGAGGCCATTATTTTTTTGACTTTTTCTTGTTTTCGGCTTTTTCCACATCACAGAAGAAAGCCCTTGCTTCTTTGAAGCCCATACCTTTGATTGCGGCAACGGCATCCCTTCCCTTGCCTTTGTCTTGGCTGCTTTTATCCTCTTTCCAAGAGGTTGTGGCGTCTTTGTCACTGCGGGCGGCACGTGCCTTGCAGCCACCCGAGGGCTTCCCACATCTGCATGAATTGCGGTATTTTCTGCCAATCCATTTACAGTCATCACACTTAATGACCAGCTTTGTGCAGTCCTTGATCATGTGATTGCCACCACAGTTGTAGCAGCCTCGTGTCATCTTGCCGATGTCCATTGCATCAGGATCTTTGGACTTTCCTTGCCTAAATTGGGTCCTGGCCATGATGAAGTTAAGGGACTCTTGAGCAGTCCCAACGGTACAAATTTCAGCAAGATAACCATTGATTGTTTGACGATGGTTGCCGTTTTTAAAGATTTGTGCGATGATACTATTCTTTGTATTGCTCTCTAGGAGTGTGATGGCATGGGTGGCGTCGATGCATGCCTGTGCATGAAGAGCTTGGAAACGGACAATATAATCATCTGTGGGCATGTTGCCCTGTTTGAGGTTCTTTAGAGCCTGTCGGGCCCAGTCCTGCTGGTTGGTTGACCAGAACAAGCTTTCTATCTCTGTGGTGCATGTGTCCCACTTATAGTTCTGCCCCTGCATGAGGCGAGTTTGGGCAAAGGGTCCTGCCTTTGGCCCCTTGAGGTGTGAGAGAACTGCAACTATGGCTTCGTAAGAGCTGGGTGTGATACTTTCTGTGTTTACTTGTAGCCAAGCATTAATCTTGGCCCACTATTCCTCAAATTTAGCCTTTGACCCATCGTACTTGCCAGGGTCTGCGAAGACTTCAATTTTCTTGGAGGTGGACCTTGTGGTGCCTCCTGAGCCACTTGCTTGACCTGCTCTTAGTTCTCGGATGATTTCTACAAGTGCTGCATTGTCTCTTTGCAGTGTAAGTAACTTTGTGTTTTGGGCATTGAATTCGCCCAGGACTGCTGCAAACTTCTCGTCCATAGGTACGGTGTCATCTGTCAAAACATATGCAATATCTCAGCCTGACATTGTAGCTTAATGGGGATGATACTTGGATTTATGTAAAGAAATATGAGGGTGGAGATTGATAGTAGTAAATGAGGGATTGTAGATTTCCCCTCCTTTGGCGCAGTGGATGGTATGTAAGGGCTTCTTTGCCCTGGGAATCTGAACAATGACTTTCTTTCTGGGAGGTTCTTCCTCCAGTTGTTCCAACACTTTCCTTTTAAGCATGGATGATCCTTCCTCCTTATCTGCGGACTTTAAACACTCTTCTTCGACTTCCCGTAAGAAATGTTCTATGTCTGGTCGGGGACCTTGGTGCAAGCAAGTGTCTACTGGTGCTGGTGTGTGGTCGTTGGGGTCTACCTCTGATGACTGGTATGAGGGGAGGGTGCTGGGACACCTGCCGAAGTGGTCTAGGACGCCCGATGTGCTGGCAGTGAGGATTGCAAGGTTGATTTCTTTATCTGATGCGAAGTGAAAGTCGGAGAGTCTTAAGTTGGCTGCTAAAATGTGCGAACCAACACTTGATGGAGTTTCGTAACGTGTTGGGCTGTTCACACCCTGTGGCTCGTCTTCCGCTGATGGCTGTCTAACTGCTGTGTGAGCTTCTTGCTCCACAGCCCACTCGTCTACATCAATTACTTCTGACGGGTCAGGTACCCTGACTATGCGCGCTGCGCCAAGTCTCCTGATGTCAGTGATGTAACGTTCGAGGGTGACCGAAGGCCAGTTAGCGAGGGTTTGGTGAAAGTCAATCGGCATTACTCCAATTACTTCATGAGTGAGTGTCTGATTCTTGAACTTGAAAGACACACTTGTGAAGGTAGCATCGAGGTGTGCAAGGATGAGAAAAAGGTAGTCTAGTTCTAATGAAACAACTCTCAAAGCTTGAAGCTCAAGGGTTGCACTAGAAAGGCTAAGACTCGAAAGAGAAGAAAAAGAGTACTACAACTGGGACCTTTGAGAGGAAAAGACCAGAAGAACTAGACTGGAGTTCTTTGATGCTCTATTGGGGGTTTATATACTACAACAGTGTTTACCAGTATTGACACTGTATCTACGATATGCAATGCTTTGTCTGCATGTATGGGAATGTAATGGAAGCATAGAAGCATAGCATGAGGCCAACATGCTGTGTGGTAGAATGGAAGATGAGAAGCATACAACGTGTGATGTGCATGTTGGATCAAATGGAAGAGAAGCATGTATGTAATAATAGCTGGCACAGTAATAAAGTGAAAAGGTGAATACCATGACAGGGTAAGTGGATCATAGATCCGTGAGAAAGGTTTGAGTGTCCAGACTGTGTGGCAGTCGTTGCACGAAAAAGTGTCTAAGTCCATGAAATGTAAGTGAGTGTTCACGATAAGATAGACAACTAGATCCTTAGGAATCACGTGACACAATAAGATAAGATAAGAAGCAAACTATGAAGGGGAAAAATGTAGACCCGTAACAGTTGGCATCCACCTAAAGTCAGAACTTGATCCAACAAAAGTGAAACCTGGACCAGTCACTATTCCAACTCCTGGGATTGGAGATCTTCTTCATTACCAAGGTCTTGTTCTCCTCCAAGATCTTGTTGAGCATGGCCACTATAGCCCCTTGGTCCTTACCGTCTCCATTATGTCCTTAATCTGACATCTTTTCTTACTATCTAATATTTTCCAACCAAACTCTGGGAATGTGACAGCAACAACCACAGAGGAAGTAATGTTGAGAGCAGAGATAGTATTGTCTATGTAAACAGGAAATGTAACAGCAGGCAGTAGGTAATTGGTGTATGTCAACGGTTTTCCTGCACATGCACATTAAGAGAGTTCTACCTCCCAAATCACTCTAGAGACTATTACAAGAGAATACCTCAATCTTAGTGATATGGCAGTTGTTACAATTTTCTTCCTTTTTTCTCATCTTCTCCTCTTTATCCATTGATCTATTACTCATACTTGGTGTGGTCAGTTAGCTTCAATATCTTCTGCCATTCTACTCATCCTCGCTGATCCTTCCGACTTCACCTTTTTCTCCCTATTACCTTGAATGTCTTCTCTCAGACTTACTTATCTCCTTGCCATCTCTCTCATGATGGCCTGTGCTTCCCATCTTCCATCCTATTCCCTCTCGTTTGTTTTCTTATAAGGAGCTGTGTCTGTGCACACTTAGACTTCTTATATAAACCTATACCACCTCGCTTGTATTTCCCATTCTTGATCTATGCTATACAAGTGTACATTCTTGAGTCACCTAGAAATCTAGCTTCCCCTCATAAGTCCTTGCCCTAGTTTTCAAGTGTGACTCCTTGTCAACACTCTTCTCCTAGTCCAAGACCTAGCAACCCTAGGTGTCCTCGTACAAATCCCAGTGCCCCTAGACATTCTTGTCTATCTCACTAGAGACTACCCCATCCTTTGTATCTCATTATCCCTGAAGCTCCTCAGATGTCAGTCTCTTCGTAAGCATTGCCTGACAAGTATCCTTGTTGAATGAGACTCCTTTGGTACACTTTATATAACAGCAGTCATTGAGCCAGTCTTCCTGCCAGGTTGAAAGCACTCAAAATGTATTTAGTGCAGATGTCAAGGACATTAGTGGTGTCAATGAGGAAGGTGTGGACATGCTTGAATACATTGTTGGCTTCATGGTTGTGGTGATGGCTATTCCATCACCCTTTGACAATATCAGTGTTGTCTCCATAGACAAGTATATTTCCATTTTCAGGGATAATGGAGTTGAAAGAGTGGATGAGGAGCTTGAAGTTGACAGCTTCTGCCCAGCTGATGTCGTGGTTGGCCCCTCAGATTGTTTGCCATCCTGGGGTGAGTTTCCAGGCACACTGTATACCATCATTGCCTAATGATGATTCCAATGCTCATACCAGAGCTAGCATCAGAGGAAGCTAGATGGTTGAGGAATGGGAAGGGGGGTTTTATGGGACATTGGATGTCATTATTCACAAGGTGTTTGGACCACCAGATTAGGTCTCCTTTAATTATTTTAATGGGGCAGTGGGGCATGAAAGAACAGTTTGAGCACAAGCTAAGCATGTGCTTAAGTTCTATGAGGCATATGGCCTCAAGAGATTACTGAGGCCACATGGAGAAGTATGACATAAAGCAGTTGGAAATCTTTAAGAACATGGATAGGGCAGCTGTTTCAATCACAGATGATAGATAAGTATTTGTCAACTTTTGTGGTTGCTAGTGAGACAGTCTAGTTCTCCAAGTCCCATTTGAAGCTGATGTAGATCATGGAGGTACTGAAAGATTGGTTCTTGCTCTTCTCCCATAAGATATATAGGTTTTTAGACATGTTGTCTATATCCTGTAAGTTGTATGTGTATAGTTGGTCATGAGTGGAGTGGGGGAAATTGGTTGAGAGGTTCTTAATGGGCCTAGTGCAATTCTCATTGAATTCCTCATGAGCACTGCCTGGTAGGTCTTTACCTAGGAATGAGATGTGGCTGCCTGATTGTCTCATGCCACTAGAGGAGGTGATCTAATTATGCCATTGGTGGTGTGCATCATTGTAGACTTGTAGGAATTTGTGTCTAATACATATGAATATATGGTTGTCAACCCCTTTGTCAAGGAGGCTGATTCCTTCATATTTGAGTATTTTAGCCCTGGTGTCTGCTATAGCGCCATATATGCCTTGATGGGGTGGCCCTGAAGGCCATGCATGTGTCAACATAGAATTGGTTGTGGTCCATGCAGACCATGGCAAAAGGCCATTGGGAACTGTGGAGGGGAATTATGCAGTAAGCTTCCATAACATTGTGGGTTGCAGCTTCAGATTTTGGGGGAGGTAGGAAATTAGCGAGTGTGCTATAGAGAATGTTCCCTATGAAGTTGGAAAATTGCCTGTGTTGACGAAGGAGTTAATGGAGGGATTGGAAAATTGGGGGAAAGGGAAGAGGGGGTATGAGAAATTTTGTACTAGTCTATATTTACCAGGGTGACCCAGTTTGGGAACAATCAAGATGGGGGAGAATTGGAATGGCCCAATTAGTAATGATAGGAGTGGGGCATTGAATGGCCTGATGTATCTGTTTTTGACTTTTTCTTTATCTAGGGTCTTGTTAAATTCTGTACAATAAAGGGTAACACAATCTTTATTGGGGAAGTCTGTACATGAGAAACATGGGGGAAATTTATGATAAAGCCATTACAGAAGCCTGGAGGAAAGTGAGAGAAATAATGTAGTATGCCTGCATCTCGTTGGGCTACCTTCTATACATCAGGTTTGTATGGGTTTGTTGGAAAGAGGGTCCTGTGTACAAGGGCATCTGTGGGTTCCATGGGATGATGAACCACAACCAGAGCAGATGTGAAGGGGGTGATGATGCAAGGGGCATCCATCAGGTCTCTGCCAGGATGAACATAGTTGTTTGTTGTCTTTGTTGGAGAATATGCCAGGACCCTTCTTGTAGGAGTATGTTTCATGCTTATTGTCCCATGTGTGGGTTGCTGAGCAGTGTTGAACATTGTGCCTGTGTCTGCCCAGGCAGATGGTGCAGATAGAGAGAACAAAGATGGTAAATTCTTGGACAGCGGCATGAAAGAAATGCTGTTTCTTTGAGATGTAGTCAGATGGGGGGCATGATGGGGATGCAGGATGTTTGGACAAGCTCACTAATCTCAAATGAGAGGGGGGTGGGATGGAGGAAGTGCAGGCCATGAGGAAGCTGAGCTGGCTAGGGAGCTGGCTGTATCTTTCACTGATCTGATGAGATTATTGAAAGGGTCATGTGTATAATGGGATCAGTGATGATGGGGGTGACATGTGATGGACAGTAATATGGAAGAAGGGTGTGTGCAGGGCAGTGACATGTGGTGTTATGGCATATGGGAGCAGTGACATGGGTTGAGCGTGTGAAAGCAGTGGTGTGGGTTGAGTGTGTGGGAGACCCAGTGAACACATATGTGATGGCAGATAGGAACAATTGTCAATGTTGGTTCGCACAGAATAGAATTTTCACATACCTCTTGGAAGAGCTTGGCTTGTTGTTCATCCTCAGCATCTTTGAGATTGTTAAGGGTGTTGGTAAAAGTGGTTTGGTTAATCTTGAAGAGATTGAATGCTGAGGGAGAGCCCAAGGGCTTTTTGTTGACAGTGGATATGCAAGGTACACCAGGGATGTGTTTCAATGTTTCTCCAGAAGGATATGAACATGTTAACATGGAATGGATCCCAATTGGATTGGTACATGGCTGTGGTCATGCAAATAGCAGCTTGACTGAACTGTTTGAAAGATAGTTCTTCATCAAGAATGACAGAGAGTCCAGCAATGGCTCTGTGCCTCCCATGCACACCAACATTCTCAGGAACCTGTTGAATTGCATGCCAACACATGTATGCAGCGATGCTGAACTCACCCATGCATTCTTTTCTGCAAACCTGAGTCTGAATGGGCCCAGAAATGCCATCTTGCCATAGCTCACCACATGTGTCTGATCCAGTCCCATACTGCCTGTATAATCAACTGAGAACAGACATGTGAGGGAACTCAACAGCCCTTTGTGTAATATGCCCAAGTCTGCCCAAGGCAAGAAAAGGTGTAAACCACTTGGCATCTGTGGCAATCTCAAATCAGGATGATAATCTGTATAGCATCTTAAATACCACATCATTGCCAGCACAACATTTCCACCTGCAGAATCTTCTTGCACAATCACATCCTTGGGCCAAAATCCAACCCACTCCATGAAATAAATGTGCCTTGCCAACATATCCAATAATGCTGCACGGAATGTATTCACCTCATTGTACAATGCCACATTTGGCAACTGATACTTGATTGCAAACATCTGCATGATGTGGGGGGTGTAGACTAAGATCCCCTAGGCAATGTTGGTGGTTGGGTTGGTGGAATGGGCAGAGAGTTGAATGTGGCTGCCCCATGGAGATGGTAGAGGACTTTGTTGCTGGATTGGGATGGGGCACCAGTGGGGAGGGTGATGTCATGGTTGATCCAGTAGCCTGGGATGTGAGTGCAAGTGATATTGGCAGCATGGGTGAGGGTGAGGATGGTGCCAGTAATGAGATGGGGGATAGGGTCAACCCATACAGCTTTGGTGCCTGGACTGGACATGATGGCATAGTGGGTCAGGAAATGGATAAGAGGGCCAGTTCTGTTGCATCATGCAAAATGTCAACATAAATCTCTCACATTTGCTTGTATAAAAAGTACAAGATGAATGGTGGATGCACTTCTGAGTCATCTAAAAGAGATGTCAAAATAGCCTTGCAAGCACAGTACAGGTGATCAACCAGCTCGGGTGGGGATGCCATAACTGCAAGTAACTAGAGAGATACCAGTATGGGAGTCTAAAAAGTGTTGGTGTGTGAGGGTGACTGCAACACCCAATACAGGTTACTGATCACATGATGTGATTGTAATGAAGTGTCAATATGGCAAGTCACATTACCACTGCAAATACCCATTTCATTCCTCAGGCTCCTCCTATAGCCACATGCATCTACTATGCTCCTGGGTCACTGACAATAATGTGGTGACATATCAAAACTTTGAAGATGATGTTGTGTATCACAACACCAGTATAATGCACACCAATTCTGAACCACCTGGGTTTGAGCTGGAGTCGTTCATCTTTGGACCAGAGGCATTCAACCCCAGACCACTTCCAGCCTCAATCCAAACATCATCAAGATATCCTGACCTTACTACTAGCCAGATGTACATATATTATTTTCTGATCTCTTATGTATCATTCAAATTGCTTACATTCATGCCCCCAAACCACAATTCTTTCCAATATATCCCTTCATGACCTTTTTCAAGTCTGTTTCAGTTGGTCTTGGTTCGTCATTTGAGTTCTTGACAGAAATCCATGGCAAATCCATCCTTAGCACTGATTTCCTTATTGTGTTAGTCAATCAGTTCACCCCAGCTGCCAGTGACTTCTACCAGTTTGCATGGCCAGTAGACAGCCTGTTACTCACATTGGATTCATTTCACAGAAAAAATATTATCCTAGTAAGTGTGAATAGCATCATAAACCCATGCATACTAATTCAATTACCACCCAAAGGGTTCTACAGCACCTAGAACTCATCAATGCCTGGCAAAAAAGCCACCACCACCACCATTCAATCAGTCAGCCATATGAAACAATCAGAAGTGCAAGTATTTACAAGTAGTGAAGAAGAAGATATATGGTCACATTTTCTCTGTCAATATCAATATCATCCTAATGAAAGATCAAGATCATGATACTGTATATAACATCATTCTTGAAAATACATCCCTTAAAATCTTCAGCACTCCCCACTTCCCAGTATCTTTATCAGCCAGCTGCATTGATATCACCTGGACAGTCCAAATGGCCTTCCAGAAATTCACTGACCAATTGGTAAATAGACTGTTTGAGTTATAACCCCCCCTTCACAGTGGTATGGACATGGTCACTTACAGAGCAAGCAAAGTGCAAGATCTACTTGCACTAGAAAACCATGGATGCTTTCACCAAGTCCTAGACATGATATGTGAATCAATAATTACTCAAAAAGCAAGCTAATTTCTCTTATTTAGGACATTTATTATTTCAAGCATGAATGTTTTCAAGATGCAATTACCAACATCATATGGGTAGAATTAAAATGCAGTGATATTATCCACCCTTCATTGATGACACCTGTTATGATGTTAGTGGCCAGATCTTATCTTGTTGCTCTGGAGCAGCAACAATCTGGCATTGTTGAGAAACAAAAGGCATTGAATGACTGTTTACTGGATACCTGCTGATGAATCCAATCTTTTATCAGCAAGGATGTCATGCAAGACAACTTGACACAACAGAGGTTCCTTGACCACTGTGGTTTGATTGTATCACATAGTCATATACATTACCATTACTAGGGATAATAAAAATTACATTTCAATTGCCCTGTGCATTTACTTTTCATGTTGACTTCCATCACTATGCCATGCTTTTCCAAGTCATATATTGTTTTATACAACATCTATGTCTTCATATGGGAATGTGCTTGTGATACAAGTGTGAATGGTTTATGAACGTGGCCTGAGGCCTGAGAGCTCAAAATACAATCAAGTTCTTATACACTTTCATGGAAATAGTGTGTTTTTGCCAAGTTTGTTCATTATCAATGCCTCACTCAACTTGTGTGAGTTCTTTCTGAGCTGTGCATTATAGGCTTGTGCTATCTCTTTTCCCACCTGGCCTGGGTCTGTGAAGTAACATCCCTGCCATCCATTCTTTTCCACTTCATCAGCAGTCACTGCCCAAAAGGTACTCACACTGCACTGCATGTGTTATGCTTTTTCCTTTTTATTGTTCTATTTACCTTGTTACTTCGTGACTTGTCACTTGTACATGGTGTGGTAGGTCGGCTTCCATCACTTCTGCTTCGCTAATCCTCACTGACCCCTCCAATATTATCATCACTTATTTGTTACCTTAGCTCCCTTACATGGACTTATCCTCTTCCGCAGTCGCCTCTCTTATGATGACAAGTGTTTCCATCTGTTTCCATTTGTTTCCATTCTCTTAGTCAGCCTGGTCTGTGCACGTGCTCCCCACCTATTTAAACCTATGCTGTATCGTTGGTATCTCTATTCTTGATCTACGCAATACAAGCATACCGTCTTGAATCACTCGGAAGTTTAGCTTCCTCTCCCAGACCTTGTTCTCATCCCTCAGCATGACTCATTGTTGATGCTTCTTTCCTCGTCCAGGACCTAGTAACCCTAGGCATCATCGTATAAAGCCCCAGCGCCCCTGGGCATCCTCGTTAATCTCTTTGGAGACTTCCTTCATCCCAGTATCTCGTTATCCTTGCAGCTCCTCAGACGTTGGTCTCCTTGTGAGTATCGCCTGTTGAGTATCCTTGTTGAACGAAACCTCTTTGATACACTTTGTGTAACACCCATCACACATTGTATGCTTCTCATCTTCCATTCTGCCACACAGCGTGTTGGCCTCATGTTATGCTTCTATGCTTCCATTCCATTCCCATACATGCGGACAAAGCATTGCATATTGTAGATACAGTGTCAATACTGGTAAACACTGTTGTAGTATATAAACCCCAATGCAGCACCGAAGAACTCCAGTCTAGTTCTTCTGGTCTTTTCCCCTCAAAGGGTCCCAGTTGTAGTACTCCTTCATCTTCACCTCTACTCTTAACGTCTTAGCCTTTCTGTGTGCAACCTTTGAGCTTCAAGCTTTGAGGGTTGTTTTACACTCCTTGTTTTTGCAGGTCACACTTGGCACTCAATATGGCACATCCTCAGGTTTCCAACCTCATGGATACCAACCATGCCAACTCACCAGGTTGTTGGCCCTCTCTCTCATGTCAACACTCCTTGTGTTGACCTCACATGCTCTATTTTCAACCAAGTGGATACCAGTTCTCATGTTGATGCATGCAAGTTGCATTGACACTGTATGGACACCATCTTGCAACCAACTGGACACCACCCCTTGCCAGCTTGCTGGCACACTTTCTTGTATTAATGCACACAAGTTGCATTGATACCTTGTGGCCTCGGTCCTCAATTTGAAGCCCTCAAATGCCACTTCTCACCAGCTCAATAAATTCACTGGTGCACTCTCACGCTGACAATGTCAACCTGGCACTTGCCACCCTGTGTTCTAGGTCTCCAATGAGATGGATGCCACTATTCATCAGCATGCCAACACACTGGCTCTCTTGTGTGTCGACATGCATTGCTCCTTGCATGCATGCTCAGTGCACATTAATGTACATTGCTCTCTGCATGCATGCTCAGCACACATTACTGTGTTCAATGGTACCTAACCATACACAAATCACTCTGTCCAATAGCATCAGCCATACAAAGTATGCTCCAGCCTCCATGGATTCTCCCATATGCTATCAGAGCCTTCTTCTTCTGTGGGAGGTGAGCTCTGCTGCATGCATCACAGGCTGGTTGTTTTCAGGAAAGCAGCTGGCTTTTGGGCAAATACTCACACCTGCTCCTCCCTACAAGCCACTGTCATGATTGAACTACAGAGACCCACATTTGGCTGGTGAGGATGTATGTATGGGATGGGATGGGATCTGCATGTGTGATGGAGGACATGATGGTGTGAGATATAATGTTGAGGGCTGCCACCATAACCTTGGTGAGGTGTCAATTCTGGAATAGCATTATATGGAAGAATGTGTCAGTGAGATTGACTTTTGTCTCTGTCCCATCATTATATCCAGAGGATAGGGAAGTGACATTGTTGTTGGGCATCCTGTATTGCTGTTATCAGTGGTAATCAATGTGTGTTACGGGTCTACATTTTTCACCCTTCACATATGCACTTTTCTGATCTTATCTTATCTTATCGCGTCACGTGATCCACAAGGATCTAATCGTCTATCTTATCGTGAACGCTCTACTTACCTCTTTTCATGGACTTAGTTGTTTCGTGCAATTGCTGCTTAGTCAGCATGGACACTCAACTCTTCACATGGATCTAAGATCCCCATACACTGTCACGGAGTTCACATATTCACTTCATCTCTGTGCCGGCTATTATTACATACATGCTTCCCTTCCATTTGATGAACATGCACATCACGCATGGTATGCTTCTCTTCTCTTCCATTCTGCCACACAGCGTGTTGGCCTCATGCTATGCTTCTATGCTTCCATTTTATTTCCATACATGCGAACAAAGCATGGCAATCGTAGATTAGACGTACACAGGTGTACACACCCCATGTAGTATATAAACTCCCAATGCAATGCCAGAGAACTGCAGTCTAGTTCTTCTGGTCTTTTCCTCTCAAGGCATTGACTAGGAAGCGGGGAGCAATACTACGGACATGGAACTGTTTCACGGTTCTCATGCTCTGTTGACGCTCGCTCCATACGATGGCTCATTCACTCTTTCTCTCCGTTTGGTTCGTTGGGCAGCCTAGGACCGCTTTACCTTCACCGGATAAGCTATGGTCTTGAGGGTTGTTTCAATGTGTGGTGACAGAGTGTTTAATCCTGAAGCTCTGCCCCAACCCTCAGATCATGTGTAGATGTGGGAATTACTGAAAACACCGACCGGGTTTGGATGCTATTGGGGCCCATAATGATGAAACAATGCAAGTCTTCAACTGATATGGAAACAAATGTTTATTTATTGAGTGAAACTTGTGCGTGCTGATAGAAATAGTCCAGTGAGGAATAAAATGAGCATTTTGAGCAGCATAAGATATGTATAAGTGGTGGGTTGTATTGGACAATATGGAAGAATGACACTTGACTTCTCTATGTAGTTTACCACGATGTCAACATGAATACCGCGCAACTATTGAAATAGCAGAGTTGCGCGGGAGAGCCATGTATGTGTTGACGCGCAACAATGGATGTTTAAATGTTGCGCACTTCCACGTTTCTAATGGTGGACAGATGAGTAGTTATATTGATGCAGATATGAGCAACTTTGAGAGTCAAGAAGTTGCGCGTTTT
>JBBPSC010000413.1:0-18599 GCA_038093395.1 Baorangia bicolor
TTTCCGGAGGTATCCACTCTTCGGGTTGCGGATATCGAGTAACATCAATCAAGAAAAGTATTTTGACCCGAGGCCACTCCAGATCTTGTGATCTCAAAGAATACAAACCAACACGCGGATTTAATCACACCTTGGATAACTATCACATCTAGATTGATACAGCGCACATAGGATACAAGGAACGCTAAGTAACAGACAACGCTACAGGGATCTGGGGTATGGGGTATGGGGCCGAATAACAGACCATCTAAGAATAAGATGAGATATCCTTACAACAAAAGGCGAAGCTTGAGGTGGAGCACTTGATGAACGAAATAAATGACGGAAAGGAGAACGAAGTAGGGCGACCATGTTAAATAGTGGACGGTGCGTGTAGCACCAGTTGAGAATGGACAGCATAAACTCGGACAACTCGTGTCGATGATCACGTCACTATGGCGGGGGATATTATCTGCTCGGTGCTTCAGAGGCATCCCGAACGACAGATGCGCGCTTCGACGTCGGCTTCCTCTTCGGGGTTCGGCGACGCAACAGGTTCGCGTTTAGCAACATCCTCGACGTCCGCGAGTTCTCGCTTGACGACATCGACAGCGATGGGTTCGCGCTGGAAGAGACAACTGAGCACTGGGCTTGATCTGAAGGTCAGATAACTTACCGCGACAACATCACGGAAGAGCGAAATTCCCACAGAGGGAGGGAGGACAATGGGAACAGGGCTCGCAGATACCAGGAGCGCCACTTGAAAGTGCACGTTAGGTTGTAGTGACAATGGGGAGATCATCGAAGACACGTACTGAAACCGAACCAGAGAGTAAAGAAGAAAGCGACGGTGCTGAGCTTTGAGAACATCATGACAGGATAAGTGGTGGCGGTAGAGCGCGAAGAGATTGGGCTTCTCGGGGAATGAGTAGAGGCAAGTTCCGAGTGGTTGATGCAGGGGCTCGAAAGGATGGTATTGGACTAGTCAAAGTGTCACCGAACAGATAACTCCAGGGATAAAGGGCAAAGGCGTGTGGTACGCATGCGCCTTTATACATTGGTTCTTCGCATCTCTGGGCACATGCGTTAGTGGTTTTCGTTGCTCCTTTGAGAGCAATGGGTTGGTACCTGGGTCAAGCGAGTACGCCATCGGACACTAGTTTGGCCATTCGTTTCAACGAGTGGCCCAGATCGTGCGTGCATGGCAGCCTCATCATGATGCAAAGTGCCAGTGGCACTGGGGTACCTTCCCTTACTGCGAATTTGCGGGCATGGTCAGGACCATGGATGTGAATCGACGGGTACCGAGGAGTCGGCGCACAAAGGGAAAGTGAGAAAAGGAAAGTACAACACTTGCCAAAAAGAGTTGCGTTTCATGACCTGTTTTAGAACAGGACCGCATCACTGAGTCCGGCTCCGTTGGAAATGCCCACGTGAAAGCCTTAATTACATTGATATTCTCATCCTGCGCATACACAGACAGACGTCGACTGCACCTGCGACCTACATAGCGATCGCCCACACGGCTGCACTGATACCGACACCCAAACAAACAGTGGAGAAGATACCAACTAGCATTGGTAAGCCAACCCATGCATACGCAAGTATCCCAACGAGCGCCAAAATAAATCCAACTGTAGTGAGACAAAGGGTGGTATAGTAACAGTGCGTTAGAAGAGACAGTGGGGGTGGCGGAGGAGTCGAAGAGGATCCAGAGCCGAAAAGGAACCGAAATCCCTCTGGACGTTGTAGAAAATTCAGGAACAAGTGTCGCGGGCGCACTGGCTCGCATACAATCCTTCGCGGAAGGTGCTGTGCCGGTCGAGCTCCCCCCAGACCTGAGGCTTCAACCTTTGCATCATCTTCAGCGTCGACAATTCGGTAGCGGATCAGTGCGAACGACGCGACGTAACCAAGCATACCTATGCATAGATTGAGTGTGGTGGGAATGACAATATGAGAGATACCTACATGCACAGATGTGGAAGATCAAGGCACCCGAAAGACAACAATACACCACCTCACGGGGAGTGGTGCTTGTGGGAAGTCCGATCTGTGTATTGAGAGCACTCAGGGAGAAGAGCGTCCCGTCCATTGATGCCAGAAAGGTAGTCTTAGTGAAGCCGCGTCATAAAGATAGATATGGTCAAAAAAGCACTGTCGTCAACGCACCACAACAGTGAGAACCTGCAGCCGTTGCATCCAGGCGTTTAATAAATCGTTGTTGACTTGTGTTTCGTCAGCATTGCTCGAAGGTGGAAGGTTCTCCGCGACAGGTTGGCCCTTGCTACTGCTCGCGCCTCCAACGCCATTGTTTGCGGGTACCGCTAAGAGAGAACATGAGTAAATTGGGTTGTTTGGCCCCATGGGGTTCATATGACATACGCGAGGTATTATATTGCGAATACCCTTCCCGCACACCTTTTGAATGCTTCGAGTGATCATCCATTGTAGACAGTTACGAAAAGACGACCTGCAGGTGGAAGTGGCCCCACGAGACAGTTACCGGCAACCTACGAGAAGAAGAATAAACGTTAACTTTAGCTACCCAGAAAGTCGAGATGCTTAGGGTGCGTCGCTGAAAATGGCGCAACTAACCAAGGCTGTTGATCCCAACAGTTCTTGATTTGTCGCTTGGGGTGCTGGGTGGATCTGTGAGAAGCAGGAGTTCGTTTAATATAATGCTAGCGGACATTGACCCGAACAGGTGGTTCGAGAGCTATCTAATCGGACGGGCCGCCCAAACATGGACCGCTCACTCATTGGAGCACGGTCTGCGATAGCAGCTGATCGAGATCACTGTGCCACGTAAAATCGTGACTATACAGTTGCCTGCCAAGCCTTTGAAGCACAGCGTTGTGGGTTGTTCTTGGGGCGGCCACACACTCAGATACGGTCTTTGGAGTGCATCGAACGAAGCAAACTAGAAGATAAAGGTTCCAGTAGCTTTCTGGGGAGAATTACAGTAACTGGTCTTCACTGGAGTTCTGTTCACTATCGCGGGGTGGTTCAATGGACCGATACAATCGTGAGAATTGACAAGCTAGCGGGCACATGACGTGGTCTTGTCACCTTCCACCACGCCGCCCAGCCTTGGTCCACGCTTCAACCGGATCATCGAGCAGCGCTAGTGAGTATCAGTTGTTTCACCTCGACTCTTCTGAGGCTACAGGATGAAAATGCTGTATCGGTCAGCCATGTATGTTGACAGAAGGTCTTCCAGACGCTTCTGAATGATCCTTTCCCCGTCGTTAGAGACAGGGATCAAATCTTCTCTCTGAGTCGTTGCTATTCTTCTTCGTTCATTCACACTCGCAACTTCGTGCATTATGTTGACTGTCTCTTCTTCAGGGCTGCCGCGCACACGTTGGGTTCTCCGAACCCTGACATGGTTCACGTTCATGGATCACAAGGGTGTAAGTGACCTATCTGTAGACAAGACTTGAATGGGTCATCCAGAGTTAGTCTGGGTCGACATCGATCGGTCTTTGCTACACTCATGATAATAATATCCTTTACGGTCACCACTACCCGAGCCTCGAGCCCTCGCCTGATGGTCAGTTGGGACACGTTCGCCCTAGAACGAACGCGCTTTCCGGAAACACTAATGTCCGGGTAGTGCCGCGAACACGAGGCAAAGTGCCCGGTTCCGCATGTCATCCCGAGGTGTGGCACCGTGTGTGGGTCCAGGGTACATATACTGGAGAGGGTACTCTGGCGCATGACCCACCAAACCGATTATCTGTCATTTATTCTCCTCCCCCACTCTCTGTTCCATACACTCAAGTCATGGATATCGAAATGACATCTCCAGGTGGACCCATAGTCGCTGTAGGATATGACCAAGGTCACGAATTCGGCATTCCGGTGCGCACTATCACCTATATGGACGCTCAGCGCTCAATGCTCACTACGCCATAGGGTTATCAGTCAGAAGTCGATATTTGTCAACTTCTACAGGCCATGTCTCTAACCAAGGGGAAATTCAAGGTCAGTCGCGTCCGGTTCATTTCCGAGCACGTTATCATTGACAATCCCTGGAGAAAGGTTCCCGAGACAGAAACGGTGGGCTATGTCCCATATGTATCGCAAAGTGCAAGCGAGCACGATGCAAGCACGGAGGACCCGGCATACCACGTCAGTCCTCCACCTTCTTCCCCTCAATCCTCATCCAAATACCCCCCTCTATAGTCCGACGCGTCGGAGTCATCAAGCTCAAAGTCCAGCTCCTCCGACCAACCCCACACCGACTCCCTACCCGCCTCGTCCACCGTCGTCCACCTTTCGCAACTCCCGGCATGCCACTTCCTGCAATCCATCCTCGCTTCGCTCGCCCCAGAGTCCCCCGTCCTCTCTCCTTCCCCGTACCCTTACCCCGCCGCAGACGCATTTCAGACGACGAATGGCGTTTACCTGGACACTCTGCTCCTTCATCGCGGTCTTCTCGCCGCATTCCCTCCAGCACACAAAGGGTGCGCAGCAGCGCTGCGCGAAATCGCGAGGGCGATTGAGGTACGGGCATGGCAGGCAGACCGGGATTCGGATGCAGAGGCGGTTGCCGCGCTGAGGCAGGAGGCCTACATTGTTGCACACTGGGTGTGATCTCATTTGTTGCATCAAAGAAGTCTGCAGGTTGGATTTCAGTATGGCATATGGAGGGACCAGCACTTTGTCCCTTTGTGTTGAGCAAGGTTTAGCACAATGTACTCGGCTAGTACACACTACTACACAGTACTATGTCTCGGGTAATGGTAACACCAACTCGTTGGCAAGAAAATTTCCTGAGGGAAACTCATCTCTTTATCGGAGTTTGGACAAGAACGTGCTCCTTAATCCCTTCCTGGACGTTCGTTTTCAATCATTGTCGGAAGACTTCAATATGGGGGCTATCGCGAAGTAATCAATAATACTCTATGGTACATTGCTAGAGCAGATCAACGTGTAGATTGGAGATAGCCATATAGATCACACTACGCAATAGCATTAAGTAGTATCAAAAAAGAACGGCGAGTCCCTCCCTCAAGTTGTGGCATTGTTGAAAACAAGCAAGTTCGGTGAGCCCTTGCCTGGGTCCACAATCACGCCCCGAGTCGAGAGCGCCACGATAGCATCGCTTAGCTGAGTAGGAGTTATTGTGACAGGGCCCTGTGGAACTGGGGCAAAGAAGTCGGGTGAAGGAAGGTATTGAGACATCCAGTATGGAAGTGCTGCACGAGCGATGGCGTAGAAGGAAGCGTATGTCTCCTCAACTTTGAGGGCTTCAGGAGCGAATTGGAAAGGAAGGGCAGGGTTGAATGTCACAGAGGGGTAGATTGAGAGGAGGTACGCGATTAGGCCAGCAACGTGAGGCGATGCCATAGAAGTACCCGAGAGTGTAGCAGTTGCCGTTGGGGAACCGGTATAGGTGGACATAATGTTGAGACCAGGAGCGAAGACATTCACACATGGGCCATAGTTGGAGAAGTAAGCACGCTCATCACCAAGCGTGGAAGCTCCAACAGTGATTGCGTTCTTAGAGGATGCGGGCGAATAGTCACAAGCATCCCTATTGTCGTTACCTAGATTCCGTGAATAAGTGAAGTCAAAGGAAGTCCGAGATTCACACACCAGCTGCAACAGCAAAGTGGAGCCCAGCAACGACAGATCTGTCGACGATCATATCCAGGGATGGTGACTTGCCCCCTCCAAGACTCATGTTGCCGACGGAACCCTTGTGAGCAGTCTTGCCAGTAGCAGCAAATTCTGCACGAGCAGCTGCAGCTTTGAGCTGAGCCTGTTGGGAGGCCCATGCGACACCAGCGATGACATCGGCCATGGATCCACTGCCGTTGGAGCCAAGAACCTTGACGGCAATGAGGTTTGCCTTCTTGGCGACACCATACCTGCGAGACCCAATAGTACCAGCACAGTGTGAACCGTGACCGTTCCCGTCCTGATCTACATCGTCGGTTGGGATGGTTTTCCCCCAAGAGGCACGACCCTGAAACTCCTCATGACGGATGTTGATACCGGTATCGATGATGTAGACATCAACACCCTCGCCGCCGTCTGTATGATGTACGTATTTCGTGAAAGTGTTAAAGGTGAGTCTGTTTCTGTGGCTAATGCGAGCGAGACCCTTTGGTATTGAGAATTAGAGTGTGGATAAGCGGAAAAAGGAGGAGTATACCCAGGGTGCGTCTTTCTGGGTGTCAATCGGCTCGATGTCGGTGGTGTGGACAACCTGATCGCGCTCTATGAAATCAACCTCGGGCATTCTACGTATTTGGTCTAGAACTCCGTCTGTGAACTCTCCAGCGTAACCTTTAATGTGGGTGTCATAGACGTGACGAAGTCCGGAAGCGACATTATCTCCAAGGAGGGAGTCGGACTGGTGGGCTGATTGCAAGAAGTTGAGGTGGTTCTGCATGAGCGAGGGGGGTATATCATCCTTTAACACGACGATGTACGAGTTGTTGATAGTACCGTGGACGTGTTCGACCTCGACGAGGGGAGCGACACCGAGATAAGGACGACGCTGTGAGGTGTAAGAAGAGGTAGAGAGGGGGGTGGCCAGCGCCGAGGACGCCAGCGACGCCGCCAGAAGGGCAAGAGTGAAGCGGGACATGGCGGACGGATAGGAAGAGTCGTCTGCTGACGAGAGCTTACTACTTAACTGTTTCCCCGGTTGTGATTGGCTTTATTTGGTTTCGGTGGCGAGCATGTCCAGTACGGCACCCATTCTGGGCAATCCTCGCCGTGGAGACTCACGTCGTCAGCTCAGACTCTGTGTTGCAAGGTACTGTGCACTCCTATCTCGATATGAATATACATTGTGTTGTACCAGCTGGATCGTTATCGCGACTCACACAGCATCTCTTCCGAACGCGAAAATGGCGCCAACGCGGCGAACCACGGAAGCATTCCACGTATCTCGATTTGCAATTGGCCTGTCTACAATCAACTTGCCAGGTATTATTAGGTCTCAGGCTGAGTACTATCCTTTCTTCGCGAGAAGCTGTCCTGTCCTGGTAGGCATACAGACCAGCGGCTGCGACGAGTCCAGGCTCGGATCCAACTCGGACCGCCGTCTAGTACGCCGCACGTGACAGGCAATTTAATGGCCGAGATGCAGACGCGGACTCGGACGGGACTTGCACGTCTGGCACGTTCTGCTTGGTGGAGGAGCCCACCATCCACAGCTATCCCCCCAGTCGTCTACTAGAAATGAGTGCCAACATGCATCCAGATGACTCTCCATTCAACACGATATCCACTGCCTCACTTCGCGCAATGGTGTGTGCGCAAGAGAGGGCACCCCTTCTCAACCAAGACGATGTCGAAGCTGGTCCAGCTCAGTACGGCGCAAATGCACCCTCTGCGGCAGATGCAGTCGGTGGGTCTTTATTCACTGTGTCCTATCTACCTGAAGACCAACTCGTCTCGCCAGTACTCGAAGGAGTTAACCGAGCAAAAATACGTGACACCAAGTTCGCAAGGAGATTGCGATATTATGTGCCCTCAATGGCATGGATACCAGACTATTCATTCTCTCTGTAAGTCTTCGTGGTCTTGCCTTCGTTGCACCTCTTTTCATTCCAGTTCAGCCTCGGTGGCGATGTGCTCGGTGGCGTATCACTCGCTGCTATGCTCATACCCCAGTCGGTCAGTTACGGTACCTCGCTAGCCAAGATTGGTCCAACCGCTGGACTTGTAAGCAACAGTGCTTTCGTCTGATAACCAACTTGGTACTATCTTTTCCTGTCAGTTCGCAGCTTCTATACCTCCCATAGCTTACAGTTTACTTGGAACCTCAAGACAACTCAATGTTGCAGCAGAAGCTTCTTTGTCATTGCTTGTCGGTCAAGCCATTACTGAGTATCGCCACGCGTATCCCAGCGCTTCTCCCGATAAACTCGGTCTTGCTGTGGCGACCGCAATAGGTCTTCAGGTACTTACGATTTCCCAATGACCTCATCCAAATCCTACATACACCAATCCCAGGTTGGATTATTCGCGTTCCTCCTGGGTTTTCTCCGCCTCGGCTTTTTGGACGTTGTCCTCAGTCGTGCCCTTCTCCGCGGTTTTGTGACTGCCGTCGCAGTCGTGATAACTGTGTGTGTATGCTTTCTTTCTATCACTGTACACACATTGATGTCGCACTTAGTGAGCAACTCATCCCAATGTTTGGTTTGGTTGCGTTGGAGAACCAAGTCCGTCCTGAAACGACTTTGGACAAGATCCTCTTTCTCATTGAATATGTTTGGACACACTCCCATAAACCGACAACTCTCATCAGTTTCGGAGTCTTGTTCGTCCTGATCTTCCTACGACTTTTCAAGGAATCCTTCAAGAGAACTTGGTGGATTTATCGGCTTCCCGAGGTTCTTCTTGTCGTTGTTGCCTCCACTTGTAAGCTGTGGCAATGCCTATAGTACCTCTACTTCAGCATTCTTTTAGGGATATCCAACGAGTTGCATTGGGATCAAGATGGTGTCGCGATTCTTGGCTCTGTCTCTATTTCGACCGGCAAACATTTCTTCAAGTTTCCTCTAGGTTCACATACATATTCTTTCCTGCGCGGCACAACATCTACTGCAATGTGAGTTTCTTCGCTGCACGTGAAGCTGAAAGCTAAATTGTTAGACTTCACAGTCTAATCACGGTCATTGGGTTCTTGGATAGCATTGTCGCTGCGAAGCAGAACGGGGACCGCTTCGGCCATCCAATTAGTCCGAATCGCGAGCTAGTTGCGCTGGGTGCGGCCAATCTTGCTGGATCATTTGTTCCAGGCACCCTTCCCGCTTTCGGTTCCATCGTGAGGTTCGTAACAGTTGGCATCTGTTTGGACAATAAAACCCACGAGATAGCAGGTCCCGGATTAATGGCGATATCGGTGCCAGGACACAGCTGGCATCGCTGATCACCGCGGGGCTTGTCCTGCTGGCGACATTCTTCCTCCTTCCTGCTCTTTATTTCTTGCCCAAATGTGTCTTGGCTTCTATGTTTGTCTTTCCCGCGCCACATCATATGTTTCATTCTGATCCCCGTCTCTACAGCATATGTTTGTTCGTCATGTCCCTCTTTTCCGAGGTTCCACATGACTTGGTATACTACTATAAGTACGTTGTTTTCATTCAAACAAATGCACCTAACCTGAGGATCTAACACCAGAATCGGAGCATGGATGGATTTGGCGATGATGTTCATCACGTTCACTCTTTCTGTCATTTGGAACGTTGAGATCGGTATCGTAGTCAGTTTGATTATAGCGCTTCTACTTGTTGTCCGGCGGTCGTCAAAAACACGTATGACGGTGCTTGTAAGTCCTACCAAATTTCATAGTTTGAAATCGTTGACCAGCGCCGCGACATAGGGCCGTGTTCCCGGTACAGACCAATGGCGACCAGTGACTGATGTCCCCGAAGCCGAGGACATTCCTGGAACACTGATCGTGCGCATTCGGGAGAGCCTTGATTTCGGTATGCGGAATAATTACGACAGCCTAACCCTTCGCTTACATTATTCCAGCTAATAGCTCTCAATTAAAAGGTGTGTGTTGTCATCGGACCGTACTACCCGTTGAACGACTCACGTTACCGATAGGACGATTGCGGAGATTTGAGTTGTATGGTGCTCACCACGCACATCCCTCTGAGGAGCCCAGAAGACAGCCTCCTAATGTGTTGGTCTTCCATATGGCGGACGTCGATAGCTGCGACGCATCGTATGTGACAGTTTTGCAACTTGTTGCCTATTACTAACTGATTCGAATGTCAAGGGCCATACAAGTTTTCCATGAGCTGTTGGAGTCGTACAAGGTGAAGATGGAACACGCGTCTACATCTTCATTTCATCTCATTGACGTTGAATTGCTCTACCATCTGCTCAGAATCGAGGTGTTCACCTGTATTTCACGCACCTCCGATCTGGGATTCGAAAGGTGTTTGAAAACGCGGGTATTGTTAAATTGTTAGGTCCCGATGCATTCTATGATACCCTCGGAGATGCTATCACGCATATCGAAGCAAGTCATGATTGATGACGGACAAGGGTTTTAGCGAGGCTAGTGATATTTCATTATGCAAACGACATTTTACGCCTTTCACGACTTTGGCTGTGTAGATATAATTGTGTTGTCACTGGTGACTCTACAAGGATTTGTTCCTACCGTAACTTTCCATGCGTGGATACAGGAGTGGCAACGCATGGAGAGACTTGGCAATCAGTTGAATGATCAACGGGTGTGCGATTCCCCCCGTATATTTCTGAAATTAGCCAAGAAACATCCAAATCAACGCGAAAGGACCATGCTGTCGTCTTGGGACTCGCCTGGTTCTCGGGGAACCAAGATCACCTTCCGGGTGGTGATTAATCATTGGACACACTCAATCCTTTTAGAACTCTCGATACTTACGTTACGTCTTCCGCATGGCCGAGAAATTGGCTCACCGACTTACCTGATTCCAGTTGGACTAACGCCTTTTGAGCGCTGATCCGAGTGCACGTTATAAAAGAACTTATGAGGTCAGTAAAGTTATTCATTTCCCCCCTCCCAGCAATGCGTTCTTTTCTTCTTCCATTCGTTTTGTTATCTCTCGGACTCGCTGCCAGCTCGGATCCGATTCTCTCCCGTTGGACTCTGCATGAGCGACGCTCACACATCCCGTCAGGATGGAACCTAGCCCGCAGACACGACGCATCTGCTGTTATTCCCCTCCGTTTCGCGCTCGCACAGTCCAACATCGAGGACATTGAAGAATACCTCTACGATGTGTCTCATCCCAACTCTCCCAACTACGGCAAACACTGGTCGGCTGGTAGGGTCGCCTCGACGTTTGCACCAAGTCGCCAGTCCGTCGACGCCGTTCGGGACTGGCTGCTCGAGAGTGGTATCGAGTCGCACCGGATCAAGCTCTCCGCGTCCGGAGGTTGGCTCGAATTCAAGGCGACCGTCCGGGAAGCGGAGGACCTCTTGCACACAAGCTACAATGTGTACGGACACGGGACGGGTGCCGAACACGTCGGTGAGCGACGATGTGGTTTTCATAAGTGTGGTTCTCGAAGTACTGACACGGTCTTGTGCCATGGTTCAGCGTGTGAAAGCTACCACCTTCCCGAGCACCTAGCGTCGCATGTCGACTTTGTGACTCCTACGGTTCATTTTGATGCCAAATTGTCCAAGCGTTCCGGTGATGGCCAACCGCTTAGGTCCGTTGGACTACCCGGCGGTGGCACCGGTCCGAAGACGACCGGAGGACTGTTGAACTGGGCCAACTTGGGCCAGCTCGAAGACTGTGATACCCACATCACTCCTTTGTGTCTCCGTACGTTGTACGGATTCATATATGAGCCAGTCGTCCCCGAGAAGAATAGCTATGGCATTGGTGAGTACGGTGATGTTGTCAAGCGAACTCTGTTTGAGGTAGCGTGTAGTCGAGTATACTCCGCAATCGTACCGTCAGGACGATCTCAATCTGTTCGCTCAGAACTTCTCCTCGGATCTTTATGGTATCAGCCCTGTTATGAGCTCTATTGATGGTGGTATGTAACTGGATCCACATGTTGGCCCAAGCCATACGAGATCACTCACACTTCACCAGGTACATTGAGCTCCGAGAAAAGCTTTGGTATCAATGGAGAGTCCAACCTCGATCTCGAGTATGCCATGAACCTTGTAACCTCGAAACAAAATGTCACCGTGTACCAAGTCGGTGACATGGTCCAAGGTCTGATGAACTCAGATCCTATAACATTATTGTTGTCTGACCTAGAATGGGCTCCTACAGGTGCATCCTTCAACAACTTCCTTGATGCGATCGATGGTACCTATTGTACTTTCGAGGGTGGCGACGATCCAACTCAGGATGGCGTTTACCCCGATACCCAACCTGGTGGATATAATGGTTGGAAAAACTTAATCTTTGTCTTCTCGAGTTGACATCGACTTTGTGACTAGGTCCCGAGGCTTGTGGAACCGTCAAACCTACTAACGTGATCTCCACCTCCTACGGATACAACGAGCCCGACTTGACGGTTGCTTATGCGAAACGCCAGTGTGCCGAATATGCCAAGCTTGGTCTCATGGGTGTTACCATTCTGTACAGTTCCGGCGACAATGGCGTCGCGGGTAATGCTGGCAATTGTCTGACCCCAAATGGTATTGTCCCTTCCTTTGCGGAATGACACGTTCTTACTAGGATGTTCTGTGCAGGCACTCAATCTCCGGATGGCAAGATTTTCAACCCTAGTTTCCCCTCAACTTGCCCCTATGTCACTGCAGTGGGCGCAACACAGCTCAGCCCCGGAAAGAGCGTCTTTGACAGCGAAGACGCATGTGAAGAAGTCATCTACTCTGGTGGTGGATTCAGCAACTACTTTGCGACTCCCGATTACCAGAAGGATGCTGTCAGCTCGTACTTGAAGAATACTCCTCCTGCATACCCTAGCAGCATTTGGAACTCGACCGGAAACGTAGGCTGGATGTGTTCTTTATCCGAATGATTCACTTAGGATACTCAACCGTTTAGTCTCGCGCCTACCCTGATATCTCCGCAAACGGCGCCAACTACGTGATCGCGGTAAGCGAAATAGTCTCATCCGTCATAATCCCGCATTGGTAACCTGTCCATTGTCAGATCGATGGCAAATTCAACCTTGTGTATGGCACTTCTGCCTCCTCGCCAGTCGTCGGAGCCATGCTCACGATGGTGAACGATGCGCGCATCGCGCTTAACAAGTCCACCATCGGTTTCATTAATCCTATCGTGGGTGTTTTTTCATTTATTTTTAGTGATGAAACATGCGACCCCGTTGACACTTGACAGATCTATTCCAACGACTTTTCTGATGCCTTCAACGATATCACTAACGGCACTAACCCCGGCTGTGGTACGCTTGGCTTCAACACAAGTAAGGGTTGGGATCCTGTGACAGGGCTCGGGACGCCCAGTTTCCCCAACCTTCTTGCCAAGTGGTTAGCCTTGCCGTGAACGGCCGACCTTTGCCATACCATACTGACTCACAGTACCTATTTTTTTCATGGACCCTGCTACGGACTTGATCTTTCTCAAAGGAACATGGACTGTAAATCGTCGCACATAAATACATGGCGCATTGGACAATCTTGCAGACTTGTTCTCGTTTCACCACTAATTCCGAGTCCGGAATTCCCCTGAATCCACATGCACAGACAAAGCAACATTGTGTATCGGTGACCCAAAACTGCAGCGCCACTGCATGCCAAGAATGCTATCATTGCTATGAATACCTGGTCTCACTTAGCCACCTTGTGGTACTGCAACACCTTCTCTTGCCACAGGCGGCATGATCGTACAGTCTGGATGCGTCGTAAGCGAGTACGGTTGGGAAGCCAAGGTTCCCCAACGGCCATCCGATTCGACAGAGACAGTTCTTTGTGTGTCCTTTGACCACGGCGCTCAGCGCCTATTTTCCAGCGTTTGCATCAGCCTTTGTTGTAAAGACAGTGTACGAGCCAGAACGGTACTGGATGAATGGGTATGTGGCCATTTATAATTGTTACGTGTCAGAGGCTAATCGTTGGCTCTCAGCAATTTGCCCCTGGACCATTATCCCCATCCGTCACCAACCGTGATTCCTCCGCGCCACTTGAAAACGAGTTCGCTGGGCCAAACCCATCCTCATTACCTACCTTCCACGCAATCTTCGAGATCGAACAGCTTACAATCGAATCAGATATCTGGGACGAGTTGACAAGCGGTCGGGGAGGCGATGGTCACCTGCCGTCTGGGCAGCTGACGCTCAAAGAGGGCTTTCGAAGAGCACGCGAGAGAGTGTTCGAGGTTAGCCAACCGTTGACGGCAGACACGCAAAATGTGTCCGTTTCATTCACGAGCTCCCCACTTTTATACACCTCGAGAGCGTGCGACGGCGGCCATCTTCTCGATGGTTCTACCACCGTTGGGCGCGTTGTGCGCGTCCAGCCCATCGTTCTGCCTCGAAACTACAAGGCCATCCTCCTTCCTACAGAGGTCCTGCTTATGATCTTCGCAAACATTTCGGACACATCAGAGGTATATAAGCGGTGGCGCAGGGATCTTTTCTCCTGTGCACTCGTTTGCAAACAGTGGATATGTGCGCTTAACCTGTTGTTGAGCGATTTCCACTACCCATACGCCCAGAAGCGCCAGATGTACGGATATCCTCCCGAAATTTGCAGCTTCGCGGACGCACTCGCTTTACGTCCAAGTCGTGGTCTTTCCATCACACACTTGTCACCAGACTACTTTGTCGAACACCCAAGCTGGAGGAATTTTTGTCGAAAACATACATCATTCCGTTTCCGACTGGGACAATCCCGACCGTCGATGATGCAGCGTGAATTGCGGGCGCGTCTCGAACTGTTCATCGCAAGCTTCTTGTCTATTCTGCGTCTTGCGAAGAACCTTCGGTCCTTGTCGCTCTCCTCGTATTGGACCGCAGATCTACCGAACGATTTTAGAGATGCTCTGCGGGGACTTGGCAACCTCGAAGCGGTTGATGTGACGGGTGGATTTAACACGGTGCACCAAACCTACCTCGCTATGTGGCCATCCTTGAAGCGCCTCACGATGGTGGTATCTGACCTCGATGAGCTAATTGAGCCTGTACCGACATCCCCACCGGAATATGTGCTCATTGAAGCTGCCCTGTCAGGTGCAGTCAAGGATGAACACCTGAACTACGTGCTGAGCTCGTCCTCGTCCTCACTCGAGTGCCTCCTAATCCATGGCCCGTTTTTGACCAATACTGGGTTACACTCCGCCTTGGAAGGTGTCTCCAAATCTCTCGTCACGCTGCAGATCATGCACGGAGTATCCCTACGGGGTGAACACGAGGAACATGCGCTGGACTCGCTCATCGTCCATATGGACCACTTGGAGAACCTGCTGATCACCCCGGATGTCGCCACACACCTGATGATCGAACGACGGGCAGATGCATTCGAGAGAAGCCGCGCGTTGGGCTCACATGTGGCCCTCCCCGTGATCGACCTGACACTCGACCTGACCGAATATCCCCAGAATTCGGGTCGTGGTCTTGTTGCAGCAGCTGCCAGAGTCTGGCCGGGCTGGAAGATTAAGAAAAACGAGCCGGCTGCGTGGTTTGCGGAAGCCTATGCGAGTGGAGTTGTGGTCTTGTAGAGCGGAGCCTTGCGTTCACTTTTTTGGCGTTGTTTCATAAAGCAGATTACAGTCAACTCTCCCCTGACACGTACTAGGTATATCCCTATGATATTCCCTAAATATCCCATAGGTTTTTCGGTCTCCCGTTCGTTACAGCAGCAGCACCTTGTAACCCACTACAAACCCCATATGCCAATACTCTCTAGTAACCATACCTCATTGAAGGGCGGGTATGCGTTAAGAGGGGGCCGAGTCAACTGTATTAGTCGACGGTGTCACTGTCGCCGACACGGAGCACCTGGAGATATCGGAGATCAACCTCGACGGCGCTAGTACAATACAGATAAGTTGGAACGACGAGCACGGGATTTCGAAAGTCGCTCGCAGTTGGACGTGTGTGCGCTCCCTCAGTGAGGTCCATCTGAACGAGCATGTGACTGTTTTATTGCCACAGCTGATATAGCGTGGTCAGGACGGTTCGGGCGGAGATCACACATTAATGAGATTGTACCTTCCGCAGGGAACAACATTCGAGTTTACGTTCAAGACATAGGCCAGTAGTATTTTCGATTGTCAGGTTTTCCGTAGCGAATAGTTCGCCACGTTGAAAGACCTTGTTACAGGAAGCCCGAGATTGAAAATGGGGATTACAGTTCAGGATCCTCGAATATAATGGGGTGTATATAATCAATATCGTTTACTATCCTCACAGAAATATAGCCATCCATGTCATTTACACATCCCATTCTGGAATCGGGAGTCGAGGAGGGAGTCTGGTTCGCCAAGCTGCTGACTTGGGTTTATCCTGCCGAGGAGCAGGTGCCAGTGGGGATTGTGGCAGCTTAGCTGCACCATCTTCCTCTGGCAGGTTCCGTTCCTGCAGCGCACCACTCTTCTGTTCATATGTCTCTTGTGGTAGGCTGAGTGCCTGACTGGCGGGTGAGCCTGGTGGCGACAATCTAATTGATGGCGAATGGGGCAACAACTCGTCAAAGAGTTTCTCGAGGCTCGAACCACCGTTCTTAACTGGCTTGTTTCCATGTGTCCGAGAGCTCGTGGGGTCAACGGGAAGTGGGGATACCAGTGGTTGGTGTTGGAGCCAAGGCAGACTCTTTGGCATGGGTGGTCGCCGTACTTTAAGGCGGAGGCAGGGCTGGGGAATTCTCGGCTGCAAGGGGCCAGATCTGGAACGCGTAGGAGCAGGCAAAGGAGGAACTATGACTTCGCCAAGTGAAATGTCGCCGTAGGCACTGAGGGTATATTCATCCTCGGGCTCTCCACTTTGTGGCACGGCTGGATCCGCATCATAGTCGCAATCAGTGCTTGATTGGAGGTGTATAGATGGGGTTGCAGGATGTGATACTGGTGGTGAAAACAAGAGTTCCAGCTTGTGGCGAGTCTGGGACGGTGCGGATATTTGGTTCCGTTGCACGTCTGGGAACCCGAACGTTTTCTTTGGAGCTGGGGTGTCCTGTTAAATATTGAATCGTCAGCATCATTGAAGCAGACAGCGATGGCAACACCTACGGGAAGAGCTTGGGTCGGAGGTGTTAATGTTGTTCCAGTAGGCATGATGGATGATGGAGGGTTATGGATGGCCATTCTCTCGCCCTACCGAACTTATATATCCGCAGTGTTGTGGACATGAGCTGTTGCGGACACTATTGTCCACACAGGCCGGACAAACTTTCCACCGCCACGTTGAGGGTCTCTGATGAGGACCCGGCCAGGCACGATGGGTTTACCAGCTTTTTCAGGTATGCTTCGTCAGTGTATTTGTGCGCTGACGTTGACATGATGGCGCTGTACGTTCGACTCAGAGTTCCACATATATGAAGCTGACAAGAAGCGCCTAATCACGAAATGACTTGGGAGAAGCTGATCAGTCATATAATCCGATGGCTACAAAGCAGAAACTGCACCTAAATAAGTGACTCTGGAATTCCCCAAGAGATACGGCCATAGGAACCCAGCTAGGAACAGCCAACCGCCACAGCGCTGCCAGTGGTCTGGTATGGCCACCTTGGTCCTAGGGGCAAATATAAACAGAAGCAAACAACACGCACGCGTGCAACTCTATCTCACTCGTTGACGACCGCAGTTTGTTTGAAATCTCAACACACATTCACCCACGAGCTCTCCGATGTATGATCGTATAGAAATGATGTGATGTGGCAGGGTACAATGTGACACCTTCTGAGCTATCCGATAAGGATGGGCCATTCGATCGTTGTCTCAAGTAAAAGGATCGTTGTTTTGAACGGTAGAGTTTTTTTGGTTCCTTTATTCACGATCAGTTCTTCATAGCTACCTCCAAGGACGGATTCATCAGTGCGGTACTTCACGGGCCTGGTCAACGTGCTTCAAGGGGTTGTTTCCAACCATATGCTCGCACGGGTGCACCATCCGCGTTGTGTATACTCAGCGGCATCAAGCTGACCCACATCTCCTCTTCCCCACCGCTCCTGACACCGAACAACTCCCCAAGCCCTTTCAGATTCTCGCAAATGAGTACCCCGTGACCGAGTAGCACTTCATGCATCCCCCACCCATGCTCGGCCTCTGCGTTCTCGTTGGCAGGGGTTTCATCCGGGCTGAGTACGTCCACGCCGACGATCTTTGCGCCGAGGTCGTGCAACGCGGTAGCGACGTCTCGGGAGAAATAGGGATGTGCAAAGTACGTGGGCGTACCCCAATGGGCGTCCCAGCCTGTCCAAAGCAACACGATATCTGCCTTGCCGTCTACGCGTGAGCCAATGCGTGATAGCGCTGTCGCTGTGAGAGCGTCCCCGTCAGTGCTAGCCCTGGTGCCGGTCCCACTGTTTGTCACGTCTGCCCAACTGATCTTGCCCCGATCCCGCGCGAGATGTCGGACGTCCAGGACGATCGCACGGCCGACGAACTGTGCGAGCGAGATTTCGTGCAACTTCTGACCCGATGGAAAGAAATGGAAGGGAGCGTCGATGTGTGTGCCCGTGTGAGTGCCGAGTGAGAGCGCATGGACGCGGACGACCATGTGAGAGTCAGGTTGATCGGTCTCGTTGCTGATAGTGCTAGATACGGGCACGGACCCAGTGGCGACGAGGGGAAAAGAACATGCGAGGCTCATTTTAAACTCGGGGTCCCCTGGGTAGCATGGCACTGGCTCGAGTAGCGGGTGAGAGAGATCGATTATCGTGGCAGGGTCCATGCCTTGTCTAGCAGAAGGTTTGATTGAGTGGTAGTGTTAGAAACAGACTAGACTATATACAGATCAAAAAGAACTCAAGACAGAATAGCAAGGCAGTACATAGATCGTACACAAATCACCTCAAAAAATTCAAGGAAAGCACTATATGATCATCGTTGCAAGTTGAGCATCCCATCATTGTCAGCAGCACGATACACCCCCAACCCCAACTCTTCAAGTGTCCCCCTCGACAGCTTGGTTCGCAGCGGCAGCGGCCCGCTTCGCATCAACGACCCAGTCAGCCTCTCGGACGCCAAACTCCATTG
>JBBPSC010000414.1:0-18559 GCA_038093395.1 Baorangia bicolor
ACCGGAAGGAGGCTGGTGTATCCCGGCGGGCCCATGTGGAGAGGGCATCCCTGGCTGAGGTGGCGTTCGCGTGTGTGGGGCCATAAACGTGGATGCACCAGGCGCGGACACGTGCGGGGGTGGACCAGGCGGGAAAGCAGTCCCTGGTGGACCGGGAGCAGGCAGCGAACTGGGGGTGACGCTCGGTGCGGGTGGGACTGGAAAACCTGGTACACCACCCGCCCAGTGTGGTTGCCCGTGCGGTACGGGGGGTGCACCTGCCGCCGGCATCGTCGGCGGTACAGGCGGGTGTGGATGTGGATGTGGATGTAGATGTGGGAGAGGGGGTGGATGGGGTACGTGCGCGACGTTGGCCACCGCGTTGGCGAGTCCACCAGAGATACCGGGGATACCGCCATTGCCGGACGACAGTGCGCGAAGGATCGCCTGGATTTGCTCGGGCGTGAGCGCGGCGACTTCGGCTGCAAGCGCAGAGTTGGCAAGCTGCGGGTAGGCTTGGAGGGCCGCTGGGAGCGATGGGACGGGGGCTAGGGCTGAGGGTTGGGGCTGGGGCACACTGGATACCAACGGGGCGGTTGGCAAGGCAGTCGGTGGAGCAAGTTTTCCCCTAGCAAGAATCCAGATACCGATCACATAGTTGTTCTGGCGAACTTTGGGTAGGCGCAGCTCGTCCAAAAGCTCAATGAAATCCGGTAACGGCATATTCGCCAAAAGCGGCACCATATAGAGCTCCTTTCCAGGGTGATAATCCTTGGGTTGATGACCCCATGGAAACACAAGTCCATGACGACTGGAGATGAGGTGTGTTAAATGAAACGGCCAACTATAGGTCATTCAACGGACTTACTTTTTATGCAACAGAAAGTCGCTAAATGTTTGGAGCATGCCGTCGCTCCCCTCGGGAGAGAATGCGCATGCAACGAGTTCCTTTTGCGGATTCAGTCTTGTCTGCAATAGGAATTGTGCAGAATTATCTGTTGGCACTCGACCGTCGATCCGGAGCGTGTCAGATGGGAAAAGCGTTCTCCAAAGAGGGGAATCAGCACCCAAGGACCGACCACCAACCTGACGGGCAACGACGGGCGCCAACTGGGGAATGGAAGAGTCCAGAGGCATGGCAACCTGGAACGGAAATGAGCGACAATGACCCTCCTGAAACAATTATATTGCTCACCTTTCCCGTCCATACCGGTGGGACTGCCTGAAACACTGCCTCTGGGTCTTGAGGCCGCTCTTCTTGGACAACGTCGGTGTCTTGGTCCTTTTCTAAGAACATATCGAAATCTTGATCAGTTGCCTCGCGAGCGATAGGGTCCACCTCAATCGGGTGACTCCTGTGCTGCTGCTCCGGCTCGGGTTCCGGCGTTGGTTCCTTCGCTATCTCTCGCGAGGCGGACTCTGCTTTCGGAGATGACCACAAGGCATTTAGATCGAAGGACATGCGAGCGGGTGTTTCCGGCTTGACGAGTTGCGTCGGTGAGGCGGCAATCACACGAGACGGTTCAGAAGAAGAGGGAGGAATTATCAACGGTGGCGGGGGCGCAGGCTCATGTGGCGGATCAGATCTAGAGGACATGACAGTGGCTTCTAAAGCGGGTGTTGGTAGATGATCACCAAACGTGTCTTGAGGAGCGGGCTCGTCGTCCAGGTGAATGAGATCTGCAATATCCAGTTCCGGCTCGGGGGAAGTCTGGAGATTGGAAGGCGCGAACAGTGGGTGAATTGGCAGTCTGATATTGTCACCCATAGGAGGTGAATAACTGTCGTGGTGCAAAGGAAGGGGACCACCCCATGTGGCGCTCTGTGGTGCGATTGGTGATTCGGGCGGGATCGACTCTTGTGAGATCGAACTAGCTCTGTCCCTCTGATGCTGCTCGGCGGCCTTTAGTCGCGCCTGCCGCTCTCTCTCCCGACGCTCCTCTTCCCGCCGCTCTTCCTCTTCTTTTTCTCGCTCCTTTTCCCGTTCGCGTAACAATGTTCCCGACTCCCCGTTGAGGTCCTCGATATCTTGCAAACCCTTGTGTGTGATCTTTGCGCGAGGGATGAGTGTCTTTTTGAGAATCGAATGTTCCAAGGCCTCTTTTTCGGCGAGCTTGATAGACTGCTTCGTTTCCTCATTGGCCAGATCTGTAGAACTCATCTGAGAAAGTTCCTTTGCAGAAATAGTGGCGTAGCATATTCGCTTGTGAATAGCGACACGATCCACTTGAGTCAGGTTAAAAGTAAGCATACGAAAACGTTCCCTGATGAAGAGACGGTTAGCCATGACATCGACCGCGGACAAGAGACTCACTTGTACTTGGATCCGACGCCCTGCTTGCCATATTTGTCAGGTTCTCCATAGAGTTCGAATAGACACTGCTCGAGCTCCGAGGCAAAGACATCCGCTTCGTTTTGTAATCGCTGCTTGTCTTCATCGGTGATGTCCTCTGCATTCAGATCTACCTTGTTTCCGGATCCGTCGCCGCCCTCCACGCGAGGATACCTGAGGAAAACCGGACGAAGCATGTCCCGGAGTTTTCCAAGGCAATACTTCCTGGCTGGGTCATCGTCTACCAAGACAGGGGCATCTGAGGACTTTTTGCGTTTGGGTTCCCGGGCCTGGTGTGAGACGCCGGATTTGCGTTTCAGATGACCACTGGTGGCAGGTGATGCTCTCCTTTCTTCTGAGAAGGGAGTGCTAAACTTGCGAGTACCCGGATCATGAGTGTACGCGTCAGAATGATAATCTGAATCCGTTGCATAAGCTGCGTGACGCGTCCGACGCTATAGATGCCGTGGATCAGCAGGCAAGTATGACGCAGCAAGAGAAGAGTACATACCCTAGAGGGTCGCTTCGCTTTTACTGTTTCAGGTTCTGCCACGTACTCGTCTTCGCTATCTTCCTCCTCCGATTCCGAAGGTGATAACGCGGGGAGTGGCGTTGGAAGCCGTAGAGGCGCCCTGGAGCTGTTATCATCGTGCAAAACATTGATAAAGTCGGGATGGGCTTCTGGACCTTCCCACTGCACTGGGGACAGACCAGTCCGGTCAGCACACGAAAGCCACGACGAAAGGGGATAAGAAATGAAGGGCAACGAAAGCGGCCTGCGGGAACCAAGATTGAACGTCTGAGCCCGGTACGACGGGGACTTAGTCTGGTCGTGGGCATCTACAATTGTACAGGCGCTCAAACTACTGCAGGGGCTCATACCAGATCATCTGGCTCAATAGGCATAGCTGCGCGCCAATAACGTAAAGCCTCTCAGCTTGTGAAGATGCAGAGCGCCGCGATTGGGCTGCAGACGCATGGACACGACCGTTATGACAGCAACCATCATGCGAGAGGGACAGATGGTCTGGCAGAGAAAGCGCGGGAACAGGTGCCTCAGACGACGACGACGGATAGCGAACAAGTTGTAGGGGTACAGAACTTATATGCTCGATATACATTGTGCAAGGGCGGGAGCGCCGCGCAGTGTGGTAAAAAGAGCAATTGGGGACCGGTGACACTCACTGATCATGCGTCGACCGGTATTTTCGGTACAAGTAGGACAGATATACACCTCTACAAGAATGGAAAGATGATAAGCAAAACAGATGAAGGCGATAAGACACGACATACCAAGATCTTCAGCCTGCTCTATACTGAGCTTTACACACCGGAAATGATACCTGCAATTTTTGCACCCGTGAGGAGATTGGCGGGTGGCGGGTGAGGGTACGTACCACTCGTAACACTCTGAGCAGCAGACCATGGGAGAACCATCGTCGGGCTGATTGCAGAGACAGTAGGTGTCGTTTTGGGTCTGCCCTGCATCGTTTGTCGGCTTGGGTTGTGCCTTTGATCTGCTGCGTGCTGCGCGTGACCTATTCTCCTTTTCGATGTCACTCACTGTGTCGTCTGTCTTTGTCGGTTTTTCTTTTGAACGGGGGGTTTTAGTATCCTTGGACGCTGATTTCGTTCGTGAGCGGGCAGGCATGACGATGAGTGTGCGAGTCAAGAAGTTCAAACTCCGAACCCTCCGTTGTGGCACACGCTGCTCCGCGAGTTCGGACCTAAGTACAGACAGGGCCGTTCAACTTTGATCGCGTTCGGGGCGGACACGTCGAGCTCAACGTTGGCAACGGTGGGTTCAATTCGTCACCGCATACATTCAACCATTGACTTATACTAGTCAGTGCAATGTCCCCCTTGCACAGCTGTCGCCTTCACGTGTCATATGCAAATGCCGTATGGCTTGATGGTGATGGTAATCAGACCCATTTGAATTAGTCCGGGAGAGCTGGAAAGCCTATCGCGAGCGCCGTGCCAAATACGGTGAGCACGGGTCTGCTGGCGAGTGCGCCACTGGGGATGTGATCAGCGACCCGGTGTGTGGGTGGTGGCACGGGGTTGGAGGGAGCAGAAGCGGGCCAAGACGCAGGGCATCACTTATCGCTGGCAGGGATGGTGCGTTGCCGCATCGTTGGCGTCATAACCGTTCGTGCGACCGAGACGCGTATCGTGTGTCACATTGCATTGACTCCGAGCCGTCATGTAGGGTCTCCACATTCTCCAGAGCTCCACCTCCCACGCTAACTACTGGCGATGTCCTTTACCCGCGCGCGTCTTTTCGCAGCCCACCTCCCCGTGCTATTCTTGCATCCCGTCCTAATCTCCGGTCACTTTTCGCTCTTTGTCTCACTCCTCCCCGCCCCCTCCTCCCAGCCACCCTGCCCCACTTGTTCTCCGCCTTCTTGGCTCGTCCTCTAATCCTTACGTTTACGACAGCTAGAAACCAGTGCGGGATCGACCATCAAGGCATCCTCCGGTGAGCTTCATTCATTTCCCTTTAGAATCTCCGTCTCCTTCTTTAGCCGTTGCATCATCTCCCATCCCGCTGGCTTTGCTGTGTCCTTGCTCTTCTGTCTGAATCTGACATGTGTGTTTTACTGACCTCTCCTGTGCTCTATATCTCCCCCAGGGCACCGCTATTGTTATCGCGCACGTTCACACTCCCCACCCGCTTCTCCATTCGGCCCCAGCCATACCTCGTCCTTTCTTACTACATTCCTTAGTCTTGCACTGATCGTGGCGCTACATGCGGTCCATGCATGGCCGTCCTCGCTCTATCTAGTCCCACTAAATCCCATTTTTTCGATCCCCTCCAGATGACTTCACAGCACCGTAGCAATCTCAAATCGCAGCCCATCCCCTTTGTACTTTCTTCGCGCGGTGCGGAGTCGTCCACCTCTTCTCAACCGTCAGCATACCATGATGCACCCGAGTCCTCACAGACGACATTCAGACAACGAATCCGATCCTCCTTTGAACACGGTCTCAAGACTGCAACGCGGTCAAAAGCCAAAACCTCATCCCCTGACGATGACTTTGAAACCATCTCCGCCAAACGAAAGGACAAAGATAAGCCAACATCTGACGACATCGGCACAAGGGACCATGACAACGACAAGGGCAAGTCGGGCATGTTGAAGCGGCTCGAATCCAAAGTAGGGCTTCGACGGGCTGGTCGTAACTCTGCCACACCCTCTTCAACTCCGACCCTATCTTCCGCTGACCAGAGTAGGGTCAGCACAGAGCACGTAAACAATGCGGAGAGGCATGGTCAGCCTCGCGTGGCAGGTTGGACGAGCTTCATCACCCCTTCCCTGCGACAAGCCTCGATGTCTTCGCCTGCTGTTCATCTTTCTTCGCACCCCATACCTTCTCCAAATTCCCAGCCGGTCGTGACATCGAATCCCCCGACTGGTTCTACTGCGCGCGACCGCACCCGTCGAGCGAGTATGCAACATACAATTAGGGAAATCAGTGCGCCACAACCTCTAGCCCCTCGTCGAGAACATAGAAGCGGTATAGGATCTCCAGAACGCAATGGGTCAGCGTCTCCGCGAGCTGGTAAATCTAGACCCTCTCCCATATTCACACCACCTCCGTCCAGTGCTCGGTCTTCCATCGACACCCCTCGAAAAAGTAGTGATTTGCCGAGTCCGCCTGATTCTCCCAGTCCACAACCAGGCGGAAGAGGGCGCTTGGGGACAGTGGCCAAAAGGCCAGGGGCCACAGGCGCAGCACATCTTCCTCCCAACAGCCCGCCATCGTCTCCCAAACCAAGCCGTGCAGTGAGCCCTGGTCAGGCTCGGACTCCAACGAGGCGAGTGACTCCAACGTCTTACCAAGGCCTTGTTTCTGCCTCGGCTACCCACCTACCTTCGAGTCCTCCAACATCTCCCACAGCAAACAAACAACTGTCGGTCGATACCCTTCGACCGTCGCTCGAGTCTGCAAGCCGACCATTCGTAGATAGCTCCCATCGATCATCAGCTGAGATTCCTCATAGACAGTCTGCGGAAACATCCAGACGGAGTTCAATGGATACCCATCGGCGCTTGACGGCGTCACCTTCTTCTCGACCGACCTCCCCATCTTCTACCGCACGATCACGCGCTACTTCTCCAACACAAAGACCCCCAGGATATGTCCATAATCGCAATTTCAACATATCTGCAGCCTCACTTAGCTCTCCTTCAACTCCCGAACAACGTGAACTGGTTCGCACTGCGACTTCATTGTTGTGCAAGGAATTACGTAAGCCGCCATCACATTTGTCACGTAGCGAGCATGCGAGAGAGTGGGCCGAGGTAGAGGTCAGATTGCAGCCGTTAGTGCGACTCGAGCGCATCTGGGGAAAGAGCGGGGCTTTGCCGGGCGCAAGCTCGAGCCAGATTGGTGTAACAGGTTTGAGTTCCTTGGTCGTCAGTAACGCCGGAGAGGAGAGGGAGAAGAGACTCTTCTGCGAAGCGCTCAGGGATGGAGTAGTTCTATGCCAGTAAGTATTACTGTCCTCGAAGCAGAACCCGTGACAACCTACATCTTTTCACCTAGGTTGATGAACAAACATGTCCCCTCTGCGATTTTGAGAATTGATCCGAGGGAAGACGGCTTCAAGCGCACCACCAACATTACCAAATTCCTCGCAGCATGTTCTTCTCATGGGGTACCTTCTGACGACCTCTTCTATCGTGACGACCTTATCGAAGCGACTCCGGAGACCCTGTGTCGCGTGGCAACAACGATTATCTCCTTCTTGAACCTATTTGATATGCCGGCTGTGGACCGGAGCAAAGTGATATCCGGTCAAGGCAACAAAGCCGCCGTGGATGTGGCGCCCAATAATAGCACTTACTCCCCGCCATCCCTTTCCCGTGCCACTTCATCAACGCCTAATCTAGTACAGCAGCGATCAGTTTCTCCACCTCCTGCACCAGCCCGGAAACGCTTGGCGCCACCAGAACCGATTCTTCCTCCATTACGGTCAGACAGTCCTCAATCGGGAACCTCTTGTGGTACAGCACGTAACGTCAGCGTACCAGTTGGGAACAGCGGCCCAGAGAACGACGACGTTCCTTCCATCAAAGTGATCACTCCGACTCCTAAATCACCCCTGCGAACTCGCTCAAAATCGAAGCATAGTGATGATGGTGGCAGTGGCTTTCCACCTGATTCCAATTCTCTCGACTTTCCAACACGCGAATCTCAATCTTCCAGTCCTACTCTGGGAGATTATGGTCACGATTTTCCGCTCAGACAGTCAAGAACGTCGAGTAATATCACAGAGAACACCGTATATTCCAGTATCTTCGATCTTCGCCGCAACAGCAGTGCCCAAAACAAGTTCGGTACTATCAGGACTGTCACCACCGAAGCCACGTCGCTTGGTTCAGAGGTTCCATCCTTTACCAGGACAGAAGCTAGCTCTGTGGCTGCGTCCCTGGCAGAGGAAATGGCCAGGAGGCGCAATGTCAGCGGGGATGGATCCCGAACGAGAGATCGAAGACCCAGCGAACCCGCCACTCCTGATCTTGTCAGTCTGCTCGAGGAAGAGGAGAACAGCGCTTGTGGATCAAGCTCTCGTGAGACCGCTCGAGCCAGGTCCCCCGTAGGTGACGTCCAACGGGACCATGAATCCGAACAAGTTCGTGTTCGACTCGGAAAAGGGAAGTGGCCCGACGATTTCATGGATGCCTTCCAGGCGAGCCCTCGCCGGTCTATTCCTATCCAGACAAAGACCAACCGAGAAGAATCGCCGCTTGGCTTCAGCCCTTCATCAGCCTCTCCGCCACGAAAACCATACCTCGTTGGGGTTTCCCGCCACAATGATGGCACCGAGTCAGTCCCATCCTCCCCGCGCCGGCCCACCCATCGTCCCAGGCATAGTGTGGATCCTGTACTCATGCCCAAGGAATCTATCTTACGTCGTGACGCTAGTCCTGACAGCCCCATCCCCAGTTCTCCTGGTTCCAAAGTGATATTGCGCCGCTCAAGCACAAGAAATGGCGCCCGCCGCAATGGAATCTACGTACCACGTGGCAACTTGGACGATCCAGACAGAGAGGGCAGCCCGTCCGCGGTACCGTTTCCTAGGGCGGTATCTGGAGATCACAGTACCCGAGCATCACCCTCCCCCGACTCCCCACAAGGTCCAGTTAATCATCTGGATGGGTCCCGCCTACGCGGTCGACTCTACAGCGAGTTTGATGACTCGAAGGCAAGACAACGCAGCCGACCGAATTCCTATGATGAGCTTGGGAGACCACGTCGTTCCAGGTATGGGAATATCATCGATCTTGAGCTACATGAATAATAGGAATGCTAGTGATCTACCGGGTCGCGAGTCGATGGACGGTGGCACGCCACGCCAGACGATTGTGGTCGAAGAACAGGGTAAAGCAGCTGTCCGATTCGTGAGTTTGTGTCCAGACATGTCATTTTTGTGCACTAATGCGTCTCCGTATTCAGCAACTCGGCAACTGTATCGGTCGAGGTCAATTCGGAGTCGTCTACCGGGCCTTGAACTTGACCACGGGTCAGATGGTGGCTGTTAAGCGTATTCGACTGGAGGGTCTGAAAGAAGAGGAAGTCATGCAGCTGATGAAGGAGGTTGACTTGATGAAAAGTTTGTCACACCCTGGCATCGTCAAGTATGAGGGCATGGTGAGAGACGAGGAATTCCTGAACATCATCCTTGAGTGAGTGAATCTCGTTCCGAATTGACACCGCTAATCGCTCATTCCTGGTCAAGGTATGCAGAGAGCGGGTCGCTCGGACAGACACTAAGGGCATTTGGGAAGCTCAACGAGCACCTTGTCGCCAGCTATGTTGTCAAGATCTTGGAGGGTTTGCACTATCTCCACAAATCCCAGGTTGTGCACTGCGACCTCAAGGCTGCGAATATCCTAACTACTAAAACCGGGAATATCAAGCTTTCAGACTTTGGTGTCTCTCTCAATCTTCGGGCGGTGGAACGCGAACTTAACAACGTGGCTGGCACTCCGAACTGGATGGCTCCCGAGGTGATCGAACTCAAGGGCGCTTCGCCGAAGTCAGACATCTGGTCCCTAGCGTGTACTGTCATCGAACTTCTTACCGGTCGTCCTCCCTACGGGGAGATTGCGAACAGCATGACGGGTGCGTGTTATTCCATGTGTTTATGGCCAGACGAGATTGATTGGGTTGGACAGTTATGTTCCGAATCGTTGAAGATGAGATGCCACCACTCCCGGATGACTGTTCCGAAGCACTCCAGGACTTTCTACAACAATGCTTCCACAAGGACCCTCTACAGCGCCCAGACGCAGAGAGGCTCTGTGAACACCCATGGCTAAAGATGAATTGGGATGCGCTCAAGGTAAGACGGCCTCCTTGCTAAGCGAGTGGCATGACTAATTTGTCCACCAGGAACTCCGTCCTCAGGATAGCATCCCTTTCCTCCGCCGCGTCAGTACCGACCTCCAAAAGACAGACGTTGCCAAGGTGCTCGCCCACATCGACTCGCCAATCATAGAAGCGCCACCGTCAGAACCTCCTGCAGGAGAGAGGCCGAGTGTTCCACAGCAGAACCCCTCCTCTGGACCCGCGTCACCTCTCCCTGATGACACGTCATTCTCGCCTCGAAATCATACCTTTGTAAAAACTATCTTTGGGAAGCGTAAGCAACCGTTTCATCTGTAGTTTTACTCTACTCACCGATGTGCGGCAGCGATGGTGTGCGGAGTGTGCCTTGGGAGCGTGAAGAAGAACGCAGTTATTTGCGATCGATGCAGCCTTATAGCCCACGCAAAGTGCGGGCCAGACGCGGCGCCGACTTGTGACCTTCGTTCACAGCTCCTGTTGTATGCGCAGTTTGCGGAGAAGGGCAACTCCAACGTATTCCACCACTCCCACGATGGTGCAAACTCGTCTTGCCCGCCCACACACACCTCGGTGGTGCCCTCTGAAGTTTCATTCGTCACGCCGTCTCCACGTCCAAACGCCGATTTCATCTCGTCCACTCCCCCGAAGCCACCTGCAGCATTCAAAATCATGTCTGGCTTCGGGCGCTCACGTTCATCTTTATCTGTGTCTGCCTCCCCGTCGCCAATTCCTGCAGTCAACACAGAAGACAAAGCTCAGGAGCGGAAATCATCCAGGCTCAGGCACAACTTAACTTCGAAAGAGAGACCGGCTTCCGAGGACAGCAATAGCACGGGTCCGAAGAGCGTCAAGACCATGTCTAGTCAATCCAGTCGACAAGAGCCGAGACGGTCCTTTTTCTCGATCACGGAGCCTGATACGGATTCGCTGCCCCGGACCAGTCAACGTGCCTCTGAAGGTGCATCCTCTTCTAAAATTACCTCGAACCTGGGTTCTGCGTTCGAAAGGGTCCAGCAGGATGTCTCTGGTACATTATCCGGGGACCCTGATCGCCAGAAGAAGCGAAACAGCGAGAAGCACACCACCTGTGTACTTCAATAGTTTATCTTTTACGACCATACGATCGTTTACGCCCCTCCCCAACATTCTCGGTGCTCATCGATCATCTTTCAACTAATTTGCCCTTGCAAGCATATTTCACGTTATTTTATAGTCTGGTAATGTAGCCTTTTTGTGTCATCTGACGAACATTCGGGACAGTATACTCGACGAAGGCTACTACTTAGTGTTACCTATCATCCTCATGTCGCCTAGCCATATCCTCATGTATACGCATCTTTATCTGTATCAGATACACGATTAGGGTAGAACACACCCGACAATCTGGACTATCAACATCTAGCAGACGTTCAAGGGCCCCCGACCTGCGAGACCGGGGTAAACTGTGAAAGGAGGTGTCATCACTACCGCTCACCTCGGCTGGCAAGGTACAGGGCACCGGTATCACCCCAGATTTGATAGCGAGTGATCTTATCTTCGTCATCAAAGTCTAATACATATGTGAACGTTTCATCCCAGCTTTCGCGCGTGGAGATCCAGGTGAAGGTCGCGGTGCCCTTGACCGACACCTTTCTGACCTCGGCGTCGATGACATACTCTGAGAAGTGCATGTCCTCGTAGGTAATCAGAGCGGCGACAGTGGAGAAGTAGTGTCGCACGCCCTCGTGGCGTCTGAATGGGGTGCCCAGGAAAGGGGCAAACCTGGACAGACCATGTTCGACCACCTCGCACGTGTTGGAGAAGTGCGTGAGGAGGGTCTCTATCGTGTCCTTGTGTGCAAAGTCATCGCAGAAGCGATGGGCAGCGTCGGAGAGATGTCGTCGCGTCGTGGGACTCGAGGTCGTTAGCGACATTATTGATGGGAATGTTGTCACCACGAGGTAAAATGTCTCCCGCATCAGGCACGCGAAAGTCTTGGCAAGAGGGCCTTCCCGTCCACGCTCTCGACAGTCTTTTTCAACGTCTTAGTAGTGTTGCAGACCCATCTCGGATCGATGTTACGGCCTCAGGTAGCTCACCAGCAACCGGAAAAGGTCAGGTTTGCGCCAGCATTGTGAGTCTCTTTCATTGTGGCTCCTTCAGGTGCACCTCAGGGGTCTCATCATCGACTCGCGCGTAGATACCCACCCATGGAAGACAGTGATTCCCGCTGCATCGATCACCAGGCAAAGAGTGCATTGTCTCGCGCCGTTCAGTTTGACACTCAGATCAAGGATCTCGACGTAAATTTTTTGGTCTATTTTCTTTGTCGCCACCCATGTTCAATCCCTTTTTTTTTCTCAGAGCAAGCTGCGAGAACACTTGGGTAATTTCAGAGCGATCGAATCTTCGATCAAAGGCGCGCTGGCAGAACTTAACGTGTGTGACGATATGCTGACATGTCGTTTTCTCGTTCGTTTACCTCCCCCAAAACGGCACAGAGGAATGTACAGCGGGCAGACCAAGCTTTGAGCTCGGATATCCCTAAACTGCGAGACGAGCTGGAAGACTCGTTGGTTATTCTTCAGGATCTCTCTACGACACTGCCCCGCATACGTTCGCGTGTCGCTAATATCCGTCATGCGTACGACTCTGGTCGAACGAAAGTGAGTCGTCCTCTGACATGTCTTTAGAGTACACTCGAACGAAGAAATGCATTTCTAGGCACAAGAGCTCGTTAGCAGTCTGATGTGGCTCAACACGGACTTTCGTGAGCGTTGGAGAGTCATCATATTCACCTCTTCCGCGCCAGTATCTTGGCGATGGAAAGTCCTGATGAGGATCTCATTCGCCGTTTTGCTGGTGACCTTTTTGTGGTTTTCCTGGGTCGCTATGAGTGGTGCCTACCGAGCACATCGACAAGGGCTTGTCTGGGGTGAGAGGTTGATGTCATGACGGGCAACCGTCTTCTTGTACACTTGTGTCCTCGTTTCTTTCATCTTTCTTAATAGCTCACTGGACTATTCCCTCTAGGCAAGGTCGCACCATGCCCTCCACACTCCTTATTGCCCCTCAGTTATCCCTAGTACTTTTCCTTGTCTCACCGTTCAAAAAATGGCACCTTACACTATTGGTGTGTGTACCCAGTATGTATAATAGAATCAAAGTCGTTACAAGACCAATGATGTGTAGCGTGCAGGTGTCGGGGGTTGCGTTACGAATCCGATGGCTTCCGCACCCAGAACAAGTAATTGCACTCTGCAGCGCCCCACTGAGTCGCACCACGGGACATCAGTTGCCAGCTACCACTCCAGGGTACGTAGATGAGGCCTCGCACTTCAGCCTCTGTGCGTGTGGGGAGGCCATGACCATACGTGCGTGTTATCCACGGCTTTCCGGGGATCTCGGTGTTTGGGGATGGTGAAGAGTACTCTGAGAAGAACGACACGAGTTCCGAAGGGTTGATGAATTTGGAGTATGTGTGGGTCCCAACCGTAACCTTTCGCAGGACGTGCTCAGCTGCCAGGATGGTTAGAAAGTAAGCGAGGGGCGTGCGGGCGATGGTTGACAGGAAAAGGTGGCCGCCTGGCTGCAAAGACTGCGGGTCAGAACGCTCGGAACAGCAATCATCTCAACGGTACATACTTTGACGAGTTCTGCGCAGGTCGAGAGGAAGCCAGCAGGGTTGTCGACATGCTCGAGGACCTCCATCGAGCACACCACGTCGTACCGTTTCGGCTCTTTGATGAGTTCCTCTGCAAACGTGTTTCGGTATACGAGTTCGCCAGTTGAGGTGGTCGAGGTCAGTTCTGGATCGGCGCTGGCATGTGCGGATGCAATGCCAATATTCGATTCGGAGGCATCGATGCCCAGTGTTCGCGCACCCATCCTTGCCAAGCTCTGTACGATATGAGGTGCTCAGTCGTTCATGAGTTGGACCGGACTCAACCTTACTTCGGAGAGTAATCCGCCGCCACACCCGACGTCGAGGACGTCGAGTCCCTGGAGGACATCCCGCCTCTGCTCCATGCTGCATCCCACTTGTTCTCCTTTTTCCTCGCGCGTGACCTCGATCAATTTTTCGCGGATGTATTGTACCCTGGTTGGGTTCATGCGGTGGAGCAATGCAAACTCGCCATGTTCGTCCCACCACAGCGAAGAGAGACGAGAGAAATGTGCGATTTCGTCTGGGTTGACGCTCGATGCGGCGGACACGGTTTGGAGTGACCGTGTGCTCTGTGACCAGCGCGTTGCTCGTCGAAATGCAGTGGAGAGCATCTGGGTGAGGAATTCGGAAGCAATACAAGGCAAGATCATCTATAACAACAAAATGCATGAACGAAAATAATGATGCTGTACAAATAATGTGATATGCTATGCTAGAACTAGGCAGGATCCTTCACAAACATCCACTTGTCGCCGACCCGCTGCATTCGACCACCACCGAACCTTCCGCCCGTCTGCTCCGCGTCTGGCGTCGAATCGTGCAAATCGCTCTTTTCGTCCGAGTGATTCTGCGCCATCGATTGATTATTAGCCGCTGGACCGTCACTCGGCTCGACGTCTCCATTCAGGACAATAGCATATGAGGAGGGCTCAGATTGTTCCGTGACATTTGCGTACCCGTCTCCATCTCGGTAGTTGCCGTGACCTCCTCGCCCACCTGCGTAATTTCCTCTGCCCCTACCACCTCGCCGCACACCGTTGTGCCGTGGTCCGTGTTCTTCCCAGTTTCCTTGTTGCCACTGACCTCCCTGCGCTCCATTGAATCCGCCATTCGCAACCCCAGCAGCAGCCATGCTCCCGGTCATCATAAAGTGCATGAGTTCCTCCTGTGACGGCGGATAGCCGTAAGTAGTTTGCCACATGTTTCCCAGCGCTTCCCACGACGAGGGAGCAGTAGCATCAAACATGCTGACATCAAATTGGTCAAGACCAGGCTGCTGCTGTGATGCTGAGCTCGGGGTATGAGTTTCAGTACTCTGCGCAGATGTACTCGCAGCTACCGAAGGCAACTGATCAGATACAGATGTATGATAATCTGGCGGCACCCCAGGGGTAGGATCTACAGACAAGTCCATCGGAGCTAGTGCCTGCGTGTCTTCGGCTGACGTTGATCTGGAAGGCGAGATGGATGTCGCTCTGATATCCCGTCCAAACTCGTCTTTGCCATGTGTACTGGTAGGTGGTGTAGGTAATTCAGGTTGGTGATGCGGGTCTCTATCGTTCAAAGGACGGCGGGGAGGACTGTACGGCCGCACGGTTCGTCGTTCTTCGTGTCTGCGCGGGCTGCGTGAGCGGCTGTGTCTTGGACGCGAAGGTGGGTCCCAGTCCCGGTCGCGATGTCCGAACCGATCATGACTGTGGTGATTATCCCACCGGCCACGGCCACGAAAGCCACCGCGAGAACCACCACGCGGGTGTCGCTCTTCACGAAAATCGTGTCGATCTCGTGCACGATCTGGATAGCCATTGCGCGCGTATCGTGTATCCCCTGGAGTGTCAAAACGTGAACTTCCTGTTTGGGGTGGCCTCGAAGAGGAATGCAATGGCTCTGGCACTGTGATCACAGCTAGAGAAGGGTCTCCGCCTGTTGGTGGTGGTGTCCGTCCTGGAGGGGGTGTCGGTGAATTACCGGCGAGTTTGGCAGTAAGGGCTAGCTGTTGCAGGAGTGCTAATTGAGGTTGCTGGAGTTGTGGGTCAGTGTTTGGTGGTGTTTGGCTAAAGTATTCCTCTAGTCATTGGACGCAAAAGGTAAGTAAACGGAAGCTGCTTACCTTGCCGTGATCCGCGCTGCTTGGCCCAGCAAGGCAAGCAAGGTTGCTTGCACATCGGGAACGGGTGCAGTAGGGGTGTGAGGAGCCGCTTGAGATGTCGTGATCATCGCAGCCGCTTCCGTCGTGGCGCGTGGATCGATGGGTGGTGTCGGATTTACAGCGTTCTCTGACGGAAAAGTAAACCAAATAGTGTTTCAGTTGATACTCTCATTTCATTGGAGGCAAGAACGCCAGCAAAAATAGCTAGAATTACACAAGCAGAAGAAATACTTAGCGGCCACATGTTTGGGTTCTGATAAGCACCTTTTTGTACGTCCGACAAGATATCCCTCAGTCGCGTTAGCACCGCCGAAGGAAAAGTATTCGATTTGACCCATATGTCAAGAACTTTCTTCGTCTTTTCCTGTGGTTAGAGTTAAGTAAGAATGCTGTACTTTGTTAACTATCCCTTCGTGGGGATGACAGAGGTCATGTGATAGAACGCGCTACGGGCTAAACGTGACTGGAGGGGCAAGGTTCCATGGACAGCCAGATTGCGGCGAAAACGCAAAGCTCTCGTGCAAAGCCGGCGACCGAGCGAAAGGAATTATTTTCACGGAAGAGCAAGTTCCAATAACTAACCTTTGCTTCCGAGTTAACCAGGGAGACCATATCCTGGAAGAGTCCGTCCAAGACGCCTTCAATCTTGAGAAGAAACGTCGCAGCATTACCCTTTTCCGAGTTGATGTCACCCGTTACGCCACGTTTGTTCACTGAACTCCTGGCAGCACGAGCCAAAGCGTCAAAAGCATACAAGCTGGACACTTTGGCAGAACTCGGCAACGATTTGTGGGTTCGATAGAGAATTGCGACGAGTTTTGTGTCGTCCTAAACACCATTCATCAAAGTTTGTCGTTGCTGGGAATCCGGCTACACACGCACCTCGAGTGATTTCATGGCGATCTCCGTCAACCTGTTCATTTTTGAGGCAGACAGCCGTTTTGCGCTGACGACCTCTTTAAGGGTATTTTCAAAGTCCTGAAACCTCGACAATTAGACATGACAAGGACAAACGTCTTACACGCACCTCGAGAGCAGCCATGTTCAGTGCTCACGCATGGGCTTACCCAGCACAGATTGTGGGTTCAAGTAATGGAAAGATGACCGAGTCGAGAGGTCGTAGGTGGCGCAAACTGTCAATGTATTTGCTTGTGTTGTGGCTCAGCGAGCCTTGCGTCGGGTGGCTGAGCCGGTTGATCACTGCAGCTCGATGTCGACCCGGGCGAAGGCGACTTTGGCTGCTTCATGTGCTATCTCTGCATTCATCATATGGGGCGTTCACTACCAGCAAACTAAAGAACGTTCTGTATGTATTATATTATCTCTACTGCGACCACGTCTTCTTACCATGCATAGGATATGTTTCAAGGGGTATTGCGCGACGACGAACGCAGAAGAGAAAAGATGCGGCAAAGGCAGGAAGAGTTTGAAGAGTCACAACGCAGGCGAGAAATATACGAACGCACGCAGACTGTTGTCTCTGGTGAACGGAGTTGATGCCGGTGTGGTAAGTTAAGGGAAAGGCGAGGTCAGTCATCATACCACTTCGCATCGTACAAGCTTAAATTAACAGTGATGTCTCTGGTCATAAGATGCCCCATCCACTCCACAATACCTGGCAAGCGAGTGGACGTCGGCATAACTAGCACTTTCGATAGACAGTAACCAGGGTAACTTTCAACAGTCAGATTACACGCCGTAATCTGCTATAGTGCGTGACACATTATTGTATCTCGAGTTTGCTATGTAGCTCATGTCGTCAGTAGGATATCAAATTACAACCCCTCTCATCTTGCAACAAGGATTGTGAGTCCATCACACTGTCGAGCTCATTGCCATCTCGCCCACGAGAAAACGAGCTAATGAAGGAACTATGAACTATGATCGTAATGTGGCTGTGATCACGTGATGATCATCAGCCAATCGGAGTCCGACTTCACAATTTTTTGCAGGTACCGCTTGGGTGACATCAACCCTTCAACTTGTCGTATATCGTGGTCGTTCTGAGTGGGCGGGCATTGACTGGAAGTCAGTGGACTGTAGATCTGGGCGATATAAGGTGTGTTTACCTTCTTATGGAGAATATATACATCTCACTCCAGCCAGGGGGTGGAAACGATGCATTCAGCGCTGCTCATTGATGAAATCCTCCAACTCATATTCGAGGTCCTTTTGAACGATGGTAAACCATCACTGTGCTGTGCTGCGAGGTGTTGTCAAGCATGGAAGAACCCTGCCCTAGACCGCATATGGAGACGACTTCCATCAGCCGTGCCGCTGCTGTCTCTTCTGCCAGGTTTTTTGATGGAGAACAATAACATTGTACGTCTCTTTCACACCACTGAGCCAGTAGTAGCTTCGCTGACTTATTTGTAGCGGCTTGACACGACGACGCAAGACGTGGCGTTTACAGCCTTCCATTCGTATGCTATTCGTGTCAAACACATCGTACACTGCCATCGCGTGCTCACGGACCTGACAAGCATTCCTATGCACTTGTTCCAACAACTGAGTAGCCTCGAATCCGCTCGCATCGAGAGTAGAGCCGCTGGGGAAGTCGCCTTGCGTATGAGCCTGGCTCCTCGGCTTCGGGCTCTTGTGCTGCAGGTTGGCTACACCAAATCCAATCCGACATTGACAACCGTGCACGGTATGATGTCACTTTTGAAAGGGTGCTCTTCATTGGAGCAACTGTCTGTTCGAGGACATTCATCAGAATGCCTTCACATACCTCTCAGCGGTATCACAATTTTGCGCTCATTATCGCTGCACCTTTCATCCTTGACAGAGCAGTCCTTCATGACAGTGTCTGCCTTCCCTCTCTTGGTGGATTTCGACGTGCACGCAGACCGCTTATCATGCAACTATTTGTCGACCGCAATTGCCCGCACCTGTGACGCCTCTTTCTTTCCTGCACTGGAAAAATTGAAGATCCGTGCTCAACCGGCGCTCGTGGCGTTGATGCTTCAACAGCTGCCCCGGAATGTGCTTCGTTCTCTCCATATAGACACCACAGGTCCTGGCCCATCATTAGAACTCGAAGGCTTGTTCAAGGCGATGACCACCTTGCCGCTACATGAATTCATTCTAG
>JBBPSC010000415.1:0-18558 GCA_038093395.1 Baorangia bicolor
GTCGATTATTTGCTTCTTTTCCTTGGGCTTCCGCTTGGCCTTGGTTGCGTCTGGTTCGGCTTCCGCATCTTCGGATAGCTCTGGCTGAGCCACGCGAGGGGTAAGGTCGATGTCAATTGGTGGAGGGGTTTGAGGAGGTTCCGTGAGCGGGGATGCTGGTATGAAATCAACATCACGCTCAACAAAGGTCAACAAATGAGCCTACACATTCGCGAAGGAGAGCGCGTTTGGCCAGGCGTCTTTTCCCGCTCCGACGGTAGGCCATCTCCAAAATCGAGTCCAAGATCCAAGTCTGCGCCCACAACGTCCGGGCCGAACGGCATGTCGATGTCCATTTCTGCACCAAAGGGGTGCTCAGATGCCTCTCTACTTCTGTAGGAAAAGACATCAAGATCTTTGTCCGCTGCACGTCCACGCCCTATCATGGCCGAGTCCAGAGACTCGCGTGCACTCCGCGGTATTGGCGCATCCCTTCCCACTTCGACACTGCCGTCGACTACACTGGCTCCGTCCCTGACGCTGACTGGGCCGTCGCCAAAATCAAGACCTAGGTCAAGCTCGCCGAAGTCCTGCGAGCCAATACCGTCAGAGGGACCGAGATCAAAGCCATAACCTGGATCATCCACGTCGAGTTGGAAATCCTCGGCGGTCTGGAGCGTGATGTCGGCCTGACGGGCGACATGATGTCCTTGAGGCTCAGCAATACGATCCTCGAAATCAATGTCCCTGAGTGCATCGTTAGTTGTGTTGTTAGCTGAAGGAGTAGACTCACCAGTTGATATCCGGAATGAGCACATCCAAGTCGAGGTTTCCGCCTTGGAGTGTGATGGCGTTGCGGTTGACAGCTAGTTGGTCCTCGGTCATGTCGACAAGGCCTGGTCGAAACGCCTGCAACATGGGGTGTTATATTGATAGAGGCAGAGGAGGAAAGGTGATGCCAACCATCTTGATTTTCAACAATGCTTCATTACAGTCGTCCAAGAGGTACTTTGCTTTTCTGCTATAGATTCGAACGACACCGAGCAAGAGCTGACCACTTAGACGGAGAGCCATGACCTCGACTTCCTGGCCCATAATGGCGCCTGTGGGGGAGTGGATAGTTGACAAGGTATTGCGCGCGCGACATGTAGATAGACTCGCCTGCGGCTTGCTGAATGTCTGTCTGCAGCGTCTGTGTTTTGGAGAGCTTGCGCTCCATGTGTGCGGCAAGCCATACTCTGGCCAACGGACCGCGACGAGAGAGGATAGCCTCTGAGTAGAACTGGAAATAAACCGTTACAAGGCGGGTGCTGGAAAGTGAGAGGCCATACCATGTTATAAAATCAAGAAATAACGATAAGATATACAAGAAAAGAGGGGCCTGACTTGCACTGCGGTCGTGGTACAAGGTCAACCAGTGGTGGCTGTGCGACTCACTTGGACATGCTCGGGCGTGTCTGGAAACAAGTCAAGCCAGGTCTGCAATCTCTCTTGTTCTTCGTTTTTCTGTTCTAACCACCGTGGTCGTAGCTCATCTTTACCGTCAAATATCCAACCCTTCCACACCCAAACCAAAACGAATCCCCTGGGCCTTCCATCCGGATACGACCTTTGCACGAACCTCCACTTTAATCACCCGTTGTCAGAAAGAGGCCCTCAGTCATGCCAGGGCAGAGCGGCGTCTCATTCCAATGTTGCGGCTCGTCCGCGAGATGAAAGCAGAGGGCGTCAATCCCGACCTCATCATATACAACGCGCTACTGGCATGCATCGCTCAGGAGGGACTGCCCTTGGAGGCCTGGGCCGTCGTCGATGACATGACCGCCATGGGCATACTGCTGGACCGTCAGTCCTACCATCATCTCTTGCACGTGAGCTCGACCCTCTCTGACCACGCAGAGCGCTCATCCTTTCCAGGCGTCCAGATGGTCTTCAGCAGATACCATGTGGCAGGTCGTGGACGAGATGAAAAAGCAAGGTATCGAACCAAACGAACAAACCTACGCCTTCATCATCCGACGTGCCACGGCCACAGAGAGCATCGAGCTTGCTCTCCAGTATATGCACGAAATGGACATCCTCGGACTTGTTCCTCAGCTTACCACCGCTCAAGATATCATAAAGCTCGCAACAGATATGGATCTGCCAAAACTCGCTATCGAGATTGCCCAGAACTTTGAGTCCCGCTCCCCTCGCAAACTCGGTGGCGAAACATGGATGTCATGTCTCACATCTTCTGCGGATATGCTTTATGTACGTTCATGCTCATGGGTGATGTTCTGGTGCCCCGCCAACTGATAGTTTACCTCTAGGCAGAAGGTGTCAAGTTTTGCTGGCAAAAGGCCGTGCATGCACTGAACCTCACTCCCGACGAAGGGGCTTGTCTATCTGTTCTCCACACGTGCGCCCGTCATGGTCTTTCAGATCTGGCTTTGGATGTCATGCGGGTGCTTCGGGTGACGGGCGTGGATCCTTGGTACGAACACCATTTTGCTCCCCTGGTCGAAGCTCTCTGCAAAGATGGGAAGCTCAAGGAAGCTTTGCGCATCCTGGACGTGATGCGTAAACAGTGCATCAATCCTGCTAGTGAAACAGTACGACCATTCACCGAGTTTTTGCGACGAGACGTAGACCGTGTCGACGGCGTTTGGCAAGTGCTTGATCAATGGCGGCGCGAGGGGAATACAGTAGACCCCCTCATCCTCAATTCAATCATTCAAGCATCCGTCTTCCTGGATGATCTGCAACGTGCCGTGGGTGCATACAAATCATTCTCCGACTATGACTGCAAGCCCAATGTCGACACGTTCAATTTCCTTCTCTCGGGCTGCGTCGCTGCAAAGCATCGCGAACTTGGCGACAAGCTCCTTTTGGACCTGAAACAAGCCGCTGTCAAGCCCAATGCCAAATCATACGAACACATCATACTGCTGTGTCTGACCCGACCGACGTACGACGACGCCTTCTTCTATCTCGAAGAGATGAAAACCCAAAAGTTTGCCCCCTCGGCGAGGGTGTACACCGCGATTATCAAAGTGTGTGTGGCCGCAAGGGATTCGCGATACTCGATAGCCCTCGCGGAAATGCGCCAGTGCGGTTACGTGCTGTCTCCAGGTCTCCGTCAATTTCTGTCAGATTACGGCTTATTATTACCCCCTCAAGACGCTACGACTGCGGAGCCGGAAAAGGGGAGGGAATAGGGGGGCGAGGATACTATAAAGTAACACATCCGCAGTCGTGTCTTGGGTGTGATAATGCATGATCTGGTTCCCAATCTCCGTTCCGTCGGCATACGCCGTCCTTTGCATCAAATCTTGAGCTTGTCTTAGCCACTTGCCCCTATTTGAAGAATCAGAGGGTTTATGACATCGGCTGTAACCCCCCGTCAAGCTGGAGGCGTACGGATATAGGCCCTTCTGGAGCAGTGGGCCATCCGTCGGAGGGGACTGACACGCGGACAGTGGTACAAGTATGGTTCAACATACTCTTGCATTGCGATATATATACGGTCGAAGCAACGGTACCAACTGAAAAGTAGATCAGCCCACCACCTCTTCCCAGGCTTTTCTCTATTTCAACGAGACGATGCAACCCGCAACCGTCTGAAACGTTACCACAAGATTACAACCTAGACTGCCCCCCTCGCAACTTTGTCACCCCTCACTTACTTCTACTTCCTCTTTACCTCGGTGGACACCGGTTCCTCGTCCTCCCAGGGACTAAAATTGGGCTTCCGAATCAACGGCAACGATTGCAGCCACGCAGGGAGCACACAATCCTTCCCTCCAATGCCCCTCCCTTGCGCCTCTGCATGAGCATGCGCGGGCGACGAAGGGATACTTCCCACATCGCTGAGGCTTGGAAGGCGTTCGAGACTCGTGTTCGTCGACCCACCCAGTGCCCGCTGTAACGCCTCGCGCTCCGCGCGGGAAGGGGCGAAAGCACGAAGTAGGGAAGAAGGCGTGGAGGATGCGATGCTGGACGTAAGGCCGGTTGGATTTAATGCGTCGTAGGATACAGAAGTCGCGGACGCGTCAGCGCTGCCAGTCTTGTCTGGTGTAAGCCTTGTAAGACGGAACACTTTTGCATCTGGGTTGAGACCGCTGCGATGTTTTTCATTTCTAGGAGTGGAGAACCATCCCTTGAAAGTGGACTCTGTGCCTTTCCTCGCAACTTCCTGGTGGTCATCCAATCCGTGTGTTTCGTAAGTGGTGGTGTCGTAGCGCATAGACAATTGATCATGGCTAGACTGTCCCTGAGCATGACGTAGGTCAGACGAATCGAGCTCAGATTCAACATGTCCAGTGTATTCAACAGGCGAGGATGTCAAAGAGCCGCTCTGGATACCGAACCCTCCCTTCCAGTCTGCCGAGGGAGAATCGAGGACGCTGATCAAGCTGCTTGGAATGAATGCTGCTGAAGGAGTTGGAGGATCACAGAAAGGTGAGAATGGAGTGGCTTGTCCGGGTTGGAAGTAGCCATTATCCTTGTGACCAGAGCGAGGCGATAGAGATGTTGAATCGACACAGGAAGTGTCATCATCAAAGATGGCATAATCCTGAGCACGGAGAACTGGAACTGGAGAAACGTTCGAATCACTGTTCATGGTGTTGGAAATTGGTGACGCACCCGAGGAGAGCCCCGCAAGCTTCGGAGAGCGCGAAGTGTCCCTCGATTCGAATCCAGTGTCGCCTCGGACGCGTTCTGACACCTTCGATGATGCTAGAACATCATCTACGGGGACGTCAAACGGGTTATAAGAAGAAGACCATGTAGAGTTATCAGTTTTTCCATAGTTGCACTGGTGGACGACACTGCCATTGTCAGTTGAATCGGGGTATGCCTTGGTAAGTTGAGCGCGGTGTTGTGCAGCACGGAGTCGAGACTTGCTCTCGTCAATCTTCTCCTCCAGCTCCCGTGCACGGGTGTTCAGTGCAACGACAACGTCCTCTGCTACTCGCACTTCCTTCCTCTTCCTTTCCAACTCACAGATAAGCTCCTCTTCCTCTACCGCATCGGCATCGTTGGGTTCGGCAGCAAGGACTGCATGATCATGTTCCATCCGTTCCTTCGACCTCTGAATTTCCAGCTCCAGCTCCTCCATTCTACGTATTGCAGAGTCCTTGGCGTTACGGGCAACTTTCATTTTCTTTTCTGCCTCCCTTTTGCTTGTCTCTGCCAGACGCCTGGTTTCCTCTAGAGTCTTGGTACGAGCGCGACCGTCCACCCGCTTTTGATCTTCTTCCCGCCTCCTCGAACGGAGATCGCCAAGCTCTGCCTCGAGCAAATCACGGGACTGGTTAGCGGCATTCTGAGCTTCCTCGAGCTGGCTCTGAAGATCATGGACAGACGCCTGCGTGGCCGTTATCTGTCTCAAAACTTCCGCGATGGTTGGAGAATGATCGGATGTCCCAGAGGTAGACGAAGTGCGAGAGATAGTGTGAGCAACCGGAGGAGCATGAGCAGCGATACGCTTCTGGTCCGTAATCATGTGAGACGACTGCGATGCCACTGGTAGGAAATCATGGAGACGATGATCGGCGTGCAAAGGGAGGGATGCAGACTTTGGTAGTGGTGGTGGCGAAGAATTGCGATGTGTGATAGAGCCGGACCGCGGAGTGGAACGTTCTCGATTACGTAGTCTGGGTGGCGAACCACGTAATGATGGGCGAGGACACGGTGCAAACTTGGCGAATGGGAGACCTAGTCAAGCGTTACACGTCAAGGACATCTGGATGTTTGTGAGGAATTTACCGTTATAATCATGGAATTTGTCCAAGGCCTTGAAGCCAAGAATGCCGGAACTCCAACCCTGAGCGTCTTTCGAACGGGTCATGGCATCATGATACCAGGACTGGACAAGACCACCACGCCACCAGCGTCCAAAGGCACCGATGAACCAGGAATCTGAAGAAACGAAACCATCTAGATCCGAACGATGGGGGGCGTGATTATGTGTACTATTTGCGCGACGGCTACCGGCGGGGATGGCGGCACCTCGCGTGGTGGCAATCGTGCAAATACCAAAGCTGTGAAAGACATGCTTTGGGGTACGGAGTGAGACGGAAGCACGGTTAGCGAAATGGAAGGGAAGTGTGGCACGATCTACAGTGGTGTTGGGGTCTGAGCTGTGTGTGCGGGAACGCGAGAGGGAGCAATCGAGTTCCGCTCCAGATTCATCTGTAAGATCATCCAAGTGACTCAAATGCTGGCGGAAAGACTGCTCAGTAAGGTAAGCCCTGAAAGAGATTTCGGTCGGATTGGTGAGGTACGCTGATGGTGGCGATGATGAGAGCAAGATTTTGAGTGGCACATGTGAGAACTAGAAGAGGAGTGAAGAGGAACGAATTTGGAGGCTCACCGAGGATGAGGACGACTGCGACAAGGACGAGAGCACAGATGAAGGATCGAAAGCCAGGTCTAGTGTGGACGGATTTATCCCAGATGTGGATGGGTGTCCATGGGGAGAGAAGGCCAAGACCGCCGAAGGATAAGCTCATGAGCCAGAATACGAAGCTTGGGGATGTTCGTGCAAGCCAAGTGGCCTGGTGAGGGTGAGGATGGGCGGTGTGTTGGGTGTGATTAATTGCAGACACCGTTGTGGAGGGACGGTCTCGCCGCAGACGAATGAAATCGATGCTCGCCGTTTCCGACGACGTTGACAAAAGAAATACAGCGATGACAGCTTGAGGGAGCCTCTTGCAAAGCCGTGCTATCGCAAACCGGAGTCAGAAAATTCGCACGTAAATTGTAGATAATTTCCCACTACAAACGGACGGACCCGGTGTCTAGTACAATGGTCCTGCATGGTTGGGACTGGTCCTCACTGATACTCTCATCTCGATCGTACGGCCAAATATCACGGGCAGTGTGCACAGTCTTGCCCTGGGCACCGCTCCACTTATTCGACGCTCTCGATGGACTCACTCTTCTCTTCCCACCCCCACGCACTCCAGAATTCTAGCCTTATCGCTGCCCCACAAAGGAAGAACACCAGCTTATGGAGCGATCTGGTTGGTGGTCATCCATATGTCCCCATCGCGCAATGTCGGTCCCGATAAAGTTTACCTTACTACCACCGCAGAATCGGGATGGATAGGAAACCGGCGCAAAAAGTGTCCCAGGGAGGATTCGAACCTCCGGCTTCACGGTTTGGTACTCCACAACGTGATGATTTAACCACTAATCGACAAGGACGCGACACCGAACTTTAACTATTTTAGTATATAGGTGATGCAGCTCCACTTGATTGTTTCTGCTATGCCGCATTTATTTGGGTTTAAGGTTCGTGACCTGCGATGCGCAATATATGCTGGAGGTGGGCGATAAGAAGATAGCACAACAGCCAATCGCAGCGTGGCTATTTTTATGTAAGCCCGGGGTATGCAGTCAAGTATGTATTCAAGTATTAGTTCAGACGGTCCTCAACTTTCTCTTCACCCTCCATCCACCAGCCCCAACTATGAGGAAAACATCATATGTGGTCACTTTTGTCACCGTTTTTATCGTTCTTGTCATCGTAAGCGCCTCCGATTCCCCCCTTGAGCAGCGGCCGCTCACCCCTGCCCAAGAACATTTTGTCTGCACGTCTCCCCGACTGGTTCGCCAGAACCTTGTGTTCTCAGCCAAACCTGACACCTTAGTTTGAAGGCTCGTCACTACCTATCAATATGAAATCCCAAACGCGACCGCCTCCATCCGTTATGGACTGATGCAACGCTGCGAACGCTCCTTAGTCAGCATCCCTGGCCCAAGCAACGGACGTTTCGAATATTCCGAGTATGAATGTCGCCCTTTCCCTCTCAAGGTTCAAGACGGATGTGAAGACGAAAATCGTATATCTTGTGCCGAATGGGTTTCCGCTCAATATTTCACTGAGCTTGGCATCGGTTTCGCTGCCATGGCCTTGGTAGCCTTGCTCATCGGTGTAAGCACACACTCCAGGCGTCGCAGGGTCTGGAGAGCTGTTGCGGGTCTAGTCTTGCTCCACGGTAGGCAATTCATTATCTTGTGGTGCGCTGATACCAACCTTTTGCAGCCGTCTTCCAGCTGGTCACATTTGTTCTTGTGACGGACGTTTACAGCAAGAACATTTTTTATGCGTTTGAACATGCTAAGCCCGGTAAGGTACTCTTGTATGAGAAACTCGATCGGTATTCATCTGTTGCAGGACTGGGTTATGTATTTAATGCGATCTCTTGGGTCGCTGGCTTCCTCGTTGGCGGTGCTGTCATTGTGACTGGCATCGCTGCTGATCGCGGTCACCGATGGGCCGCCGGAAACAGAGCTTATCAGCCGATCTTGGGATGAATGAGGGTTTTTCGCGTTTCGCGTTCCAACTTTTTTGCTAGATCATTTTTGGTGTGCTCCTATATTCTATCATGACTGCATTGAACCAATGTACATATGTCAAACGCTCGTCCATACATACCCACATCTTGGATTTAGCCTAGGTTAAAATCACTTTGTTGATGTGATCACGAGCTACTAATTCCAACAAATTTACCGACATCATTCATTAAACAATGCAAGATGCCATTAGATTCGTCACAGCCGCTCATCCGGGTAATCTACTTTGTCATATAGCCGTAGGATTTCGTTCCAATCTCTTTTCCTCCTTCTCCGCACCGAAAAGTATTTGGCACCACTTTCCCATTTACTTTTGACTCGGCCTTTTTCTTGACCCCCGCTTTCCAGGAAGTCTCTCTCCGGGTTTTGTGGGAGGCCCAGGGTTCCCACTGCCAGGTTCATGATACGTGAATGTAGATCGTCCCGGGTTTCGCGTAGTTCCTTCAGTGTAGTTGGACCCACCCAGAGCAGACGGAACAAAGCGGTGAACGCCCTGAAAGCAGAGACTGCGTCCTCCAACCATCTCAACGTCATCCACATCAATGCAGGGACCAGAATCACGGTGATTGTCGCAAAGGGGAGTGTGAGCAGGACGGATGAAATCCAGACAAATAATCCCGAGAAGAGGCCATACACGAGCTTATACTGGGCAATTTCGTCCCACGTGTCCCAGATGGGCCCACTCTTCTTGAAGTTGTGTACAGCATAAAAGGTCGTGACGAAGACCGGCGCCCACAATATAAGTCCGGGAAGGGATATGAATATCAGACAGAGGAACCAGGTAAGACGGATGAACATCCGGAATATAATCGTATGCCGGCGTAACGGTCGTCGAATTCGGTCGTCCTTGATGCCCCAGTATACAAGCTTGTCTTGATACCGCTGCGGAGCTTGGTAAACAAGTGCAGTCGCTTGTGAAGTGAAGCGCAAGTTACCCTCAGGTCATCACGTAGTCCACTGATCTCGCTGTCTTCGTTTTTATGCTGGTCAGACTCCTCGCCTTTTACTTCGGATAGCTTGAATGCTTCGACGAAAGTTCGCGTCACACGCACAAAGTCGCCTAGAGTCATCGATGTCCCTAACGGGACATAGATGCGAGCGGCAAGCTTGGCAGACCGAATTAGATCCCAAGAAGGTGCATCAATAGCTTGAGAACTGATCAGCTGGTGCATCCGTGCTGTGATGTCTCTGATGCAGGCGAAGTTCACGGGGGCGAGAAGCTCTGGGTTCTCCTATACGATGAAAATTTAGGACAAAGGAGTGCGAAGAGAACATCCTTGCACATACCTTTGGGGTGAACTTCATGGGCGGATTGAAGGTAACCAGCACATCGGAGCGGAAATGCTGCTGATGCCTTTTAAAGTTGATTGACGGATAGAAGCTGGCTATACAGAACTACTTACATATATGTGATGGAACAAGTGAGAATGGATATAGAGAAGTCGGGATTATCACGATTCCGGGTTAGCACATCGGAGACGAGTCTCGCGACTGAAATGTATATTTCAGTGAATGTGGTCGATGGGGCTATGGACAGACAAACCACCAGTTTTCAAAGGAGCTATAGTGGGATGATAGCGGCTCATGCCCTCTGGAAACAAACATACGGCATCACCAGCTTCGAGTGCCTGGAAGGTTTAGGTGAGCTGCATTACACGCTGAGGGCTGAGGATGGATGATGTTTACCTCCATGAGAGTTTCCATCACCTCGGAGTTGTCGACATCTCCTTCAGGAAAGTCCTTGCGTCTTTTGATGGGGACAGTCCCGGCAGACTCGATAAGCCAGCTAGTGAATGTCTTACGCCCGAACTGGGTAGACTTGGCGGTCAGGCGCAGCATATTACGCGTCTAGCAGATTTGGATCAGCAGACGCATATTGAAGTGATTGCTCATGATTACCGCGGGGGGGATGGAGGTAGCTAGGATGCTATGGCAAGAGGGACGAGTTGTGAGTAAGGAACATTGGATAAGGTGAGGGTTGACATACAGAGCATCGGTCAGTGAGTTGCTGTGGTTTGCACATACGATGCTGGATTTGGATTAAGGGCGCTAGGAATAGGACACGGTGGAGCTTCTCTCACCAAGGTTCTCCGGTCTTGGGTATGTGTTCGGTATTTTCCACGACTATCGTTCCATAGAATATTCTTAGGACAAAGTGAAAGAGAAGGCTAGCAGGCGACTGAATGGCGGTGTAAGGAGATGAGAACGAAATACTGACCGAACGAGAATGTACGACCAAGGTGTGGGTGAACCCTCTGGCATGGCCATCGGAGACACTCGTACAAGTCAAGTTGTGAGCTTATTAGCCCCTGCCAGTCCCCCCGTTTTACCTATTTCCTCGGAGGTATTGACACATGTTTGTTCCTAGTCAACCAAATAAATCTGTATGATCTTGTATCACTTGAGATCGAGGATGGAGACTGCATTGGCAAAAATTCGACCGCACACGTCTTCTTCTCTTCCTCATCAAAAGACACCCGCGACGCTCCTCCACGCGCTCGAGTCCACCTTGACAGAGACCCACACAGATCGCACACCAACTGCCTACTTCGCCGCACTGATCACCACCCTTGATGGCACATTGCAAAAGAAAGACACCGCGCTAGGCGACGGTGATATCCTACCAGCCATTCTTTACCTGCTTGCCTTGGTAGCACCTTTCGTTCCCCATCCAGTCATCCAGTCAAATCTGAGTACCCTTATCCCCCTCACCGCACCGTTATTTCCCTCTCTTTCAGACCATGCTCCTCCACTGAGATCTCAGCTCACCTTGTACAACTCTATTTTCCATGCTCTTGACCGATCACAATTGGACACGCCAGCCGTGCGCCAATCCTTTGCAACCGTCCTGCAATCGTGTCTAGATCCCCGACCAAAGGTGCGCAAGCGAGCAGTCGATCTGGTCAACGATGTCTTGTCAAATCCACCAAGCCCACTTCTACGCCATCCCTATGCAGAGCGCGTCGCTGAGTGGATGCAAAATTCCCTCCATCAAGCTAGCTCTGGCGTTTTACCAAAATCAAAATCCGCTGCAAAGGAGTTTTCGGTTGACAACGCCATCCGTCTCCTTGCATTGCTGCGTCCTATTCTACCAAATCTCCCACTCGATGTGAGCAATATGTCCCAGTGCTCGAATTAGCCCCTGATTGGCACGAAAAGGTCATTCCACCCATTACAACTACCCTTCTCACTTTGCCCAGACTCGGCAACCCATATCTATCACAGTCCTCCTATTCAATTCTTTCTGACTTACTTTCGGCTTCGGTTAACTCAGGTACTCAAAGCAGTACAGAGCAGATCCCCGTAGTGCTGAGTGCCGTGCTGTCGTCCCCACCCCCAAAGTCGGATATCACCGTTGCTCCATCGTGGTTGCGAGTCCTAGGAGACGTCATGCTTGCTTATCGCTCTGCAGATCCAGAGGCGTCGTCGCAGGAATTCATCAAAGTTTGGAAAACTGTATGGTCCTTCTTCGAGACAAGGCATGTGGAAACACGGAAAGCTGTTGCACAAGCACTTGAATCGCTCGCCCAGTGCATTACATTGCCCATGGCTCGCACAGCTGCGGTGGATGCACCAGATGGTAAATCACCCGTCAGGGGGGCTGTTGCGCAAATTATGAAAGCTCTGAATTCTTTGGCCTACGCGTCGGCCATCCCAGAGTTACTACATGTTGTATGTTTGCTCATCTCGAGCCTCAACATGCGCCTCGAAAACAGCGAGTCAACTCTCGCAGCCGAGACATTGCTCTTACCACTGGTACATAAAATTGCCGACCTTCGGGTTCAGAAGAATTTTGAGCACAAGGAGGCCGCAGATAGTGTCATATCGACGGCGATGAAAGTTATGGGACCTGCAGTCGTGCTCAAGGAAATGCCGCTGAACTTGGAGCCTCAGGACCGGTTTGTGACTATCCCACATCCCCCGCAATTGACTAAACTCCTTTGCAGTCAAGCAGGATGTGAACCCCGCGCTTTCTTGTTACCAATGCTTGCCCAGCCACATCCTTCTCCCTTGGGACACTTCGTCTCTTACTTCGTTCCTCTGAGCGAACGGATGTTTAACCTTCAAAATAAAGCCGAGGCCGATGGCAGACAGTCTGAGGCAAAGGTCTGGAATGTGCTCATTTCTCAAGTTTGGGTGGGCTTCGCAGGGTATTGTCATGCACCTCCGGACGTTAAAAATGTAAGTATTCGAATACTGTGCTCTTTCATATCCTTTCATCTGATGCCGTATAGGCACTCACGCCAGCTTTCTCTCAACTTTTATCTCAACTTTTGTACACACAACCCGGGCTTCGACTCTCAGTGCTCAAGGGCCTCAAGTCTTTGGTTGAATCTAGTCTCGCCGTATCACAAGCTGACCCCGAACATTGTACTGAAACCTCTGTCGTGGGAGGTTCCATCACCCGCGAAGAAGCGAGGCGGAACGTCGCTTTCCTGAAAACGCAAGTGGAGAGCTGGTTCGCTGTATTCTTCAACGTGTTTGGTAGTGTCGAGAGGGAGAGCAGGGGCTCTGTCGGAGACGTCATCAGTGTTTGGGCAAACATTGCCGACCCTCAGGAAATCTCGAAAGCATATCACAAAGTCGTCGAGCTGTTCCAGCAGAACCTTCAAAGGTTCACTACCGCGCCAGACGTGCAGCAGAACGCGAACGTGACCACCATGACACAAGATCTACTCATACTGCTCTTGCCTTGCCTAGAAGCACAAGAAATGATGTCGCTCGTGCAGATCTGCATGGCCAACGAAGTGCTGTGTTGCCAGGACAACGGGGTACAAAAGCGAGGCTACAAAATTCTTGCCAAGGTATTGAGCAGCGGGAAAATCCAAATTGATACGCTTGAAACCTTGCAGCAACTTGACTCTTTCACTACGGGTCTTTCACCTGCCGCTAAAAAGGATCGTTTTGTGTTACTGGCCAATCTCATACCAAATATACCGCCAACGTTGCTACATATCATCCCATCTCTAATTCCCGAGGCCGTGTTGGGCACCAAGGAACCCTCCGAAAAGGCTCGATCTGCTGCCTTCGAGTTGATCGTGTGTATGGGCCAAAAGATGAGTAAGGGCGGTCTAGTTTTGAGGCAGATGGTTGATGGTATGGATGAAGACGATGCTCCTGAAGGTTTGTACTTCCATATAAACAACTCTGTCAAGGACTTCACCATTTTCATGTATACCACCCAGCAAACGCGAGCATAGACGAGTACATGACCATGGTTGCCGGTGGACTGGCCGGGGCAACACCCCACATGATTAGTGCAACCGTGACCGCAATCTCGCGACTCGTCTTCGAGTTCAAAGGTCTGGACATGACATATCTCACATATACACCACCTGCTAATGTGCTACTTCGTGCAGATACCATTGGTTCCCAGATGCAGGCCGAAATCTTTACGACTCTTCTTATTTTTTTGTCTTCGTCGAATCGTGAGATCGTCAAATCTACTCTTGGTTATGTCAAGCTGGCGATCCATACACTGCCCGCCGACCTCCTCCAGCCGCATCTGAGCAATTTGGTCCCTGCGCTTCTGGCGTGGTCACACGACCACAAGAATCACTTCAAGGGAAAAGTGCGCCACATTTTCGAGCGGATGATACGACGCTTTGGATGGAACGATGTATATCAAGCTGCGGGCGAAGAGCAGGCCTCCAAGGTCCTTGTAAACATTAAGAAACGAAAGGAAAGGGCCAAACGCAGAAGAGCTCGCGAAGAGGACGAGGAGGCGGACGAGGAGGTAGTACATTCCTGCATGATGTTTACTAGTTACTGATCAGTTTCACAGGTACCTTCTGGGAAGGTGGCAACGGGTGACGCTTTTGAAGATGTTCTCTACGGAAGTGAGAGCGAGCTCGATGAAAGTGATAACGAAGAGCAAGTACAACATGGGGGTAGCTCCAAACACAAGGGCAACGACCATGGATTACGCCTTCGCGTGGACGATGACGAACCAACGGATCTTCTGCAGGGAACTGCCTCGCGAATTACTAGTGCGTACTGCGCGAACTTTACCGGGTCTTGCTGATATACCTGTCACGTAGACGCGAAAACTGACCGCAGGCGAAAACCTGGTCAGGATTCCAACCGTTTCAAAACAGACGAGGGAAGTGGGAAGCTGGTCATCCCTACAGAAGGGTCTGATTCGGACATGGAGGCCAGCGCTCGCAGGGCTGCCAGAGACGTCGCTGGGAACGCATACAGAGAAAGCGTCACCTCCGCGGACGGCTTTGCGCGCGGGCCCAACGGACGTATCAAATTCAATAAAGACACGAAGAAGCGCAGACGAGAGAACGAGGATGACGATGGAGATATTGAAATGGCTGATGCCGAGACACCAGCGGTGTCAAAAAAGAACAAACGACGTTCGGAAGTCAAGCTTGGCCACGAATTCAAGGCGAAGGTATGTTCTCCGTGAAGACGATTTGTATTGATGGTCTCAGTGACAATATTGGTGTACAGAAAGCGGGAGGTGATCTTAAAAAGGGGAAAGTCGATCCCTACGCTTATTTATCTCTGTCTCAAGCCGCGAAAAGAAAGGGCCGGGATCGGATCGGGATTGCTGGGAAGCGGTAACACTCATATATCTAGATAACCCTTTTGTCGCCATGTAACGCACGGTGATTGTTAACCGTGTAACGTCTGGTCGTGTGGCGTGCCAAAAAGACCATGAGCCCATGCTGTGGGTTGCGTCCAAGTAGATATAAGTGTTGTACTCCCCAGCGCCTTGGCTGCCACTGCCGCGAGGAGTTGTGCATCCGACCTATTGTCTCCCTCCATAGCGTACTGCAATAGACAAACAGTTGGTATCTGCCATGAATTGGGAATGGACGATAGCAGCCTGTGAGCGATGCCGCCACCGGGAATGAATGGCACATGCCAGGAGCTGCCCTCAGAGCGGAGATCTCGTGGTAACGGGGAAGCATAAGGGGGGACTGGTAAGTCAGCGAGGGAAGCGAGTGGACCTCCACCTAGGGATGGAGATACTGGAGGTTGGATGAACGTTGTTGGCGTGCTACGAGAGAACTGCCAGTGAGACGATAGATAGTACGTCATCGAGATCCTTGTGTACTTACTGCATTTGTGTGTCTGTTCTATCAGACGTGTCGACCCCTCCCAAGAAGACCACTGCCGATACGCCAGAATTGCGGATAAACTCAAGGAGCGTGTCGGTGAACTGTTGCTTGAACGACTGCCAAACATGATGAACGGCGAGAAATATTGTCTACTGGCACCGACCTACCTTGAGCACAGGGGAACGTTGCTGAACGACCGCGATCTTGCTGTTCGCCTCGCCGAATACTGCCCGCATACGACTCGTCCAGATGTCTCGACGGGTTGCATAGGTGGCGACTTACGTTCCATGGGAGTAGTCAAACCGGCAGTGCCATCCTCACGCGCACCGACCACCGGAACCAAACACTTTGGATCGAATACGCCTACGCGATCAAGCTTGAGTGACGCGATGAGGAGATCAGCTGCTAGTTGCGCTACATTTCCGACAGATACTACAGGCTGCGTGCGATCATAAGATCCGAGAGAGAGAGACAGCACACTACTCACCACGAGGAGTATCCTCCCTGAAAGCTTGTACGTGGTACTGAGTGGTCGATAGAAAGACATGCTGACACCACCACAGTCTCGCCGTGAGACGTACCCCATGGCGTATCTGATTATATTTTCCGAGCGGCCTAAAACCCCCGTGGTCTCTGGTAGTATATCGGATAGTACATCCGCCTGTCATTCATACTCGGTGACGCGGAAGAGCGGGGTTCGACTCCCCGCCAGAGAGTTGTTTATTTTGATTTTTGTCTCTGGACGCACCAGTGCCGCAGTGCGAAGGTGGGCAGTACCCGTGAATTGCGCTAGAATGCAGCTTCGTAGCATCATTATGGTATACAAATATACCAGTCTATGACACTACTTCAACTTCTCCACCATCTCAGGCACGACCTCGAAGAGGTCTGCCACAAGCCCGACATCAGCCACCTGGAATATTGGAGCGTCGGGGTCCTTGATATAATGTTAGACAGTGACATATTAGAAAGCGGCAATTTACCTTGTTGACAGCAACAATGAGCTTAGAATCTTTCATGCCAGCGAGGTGTTGGATTGCTCCCGATATTCCAAGTGCCATGTACAACTCGGGCGCAACAACCTTGCCGGTTTGTCCTACTTGCAATGAATTATCTGCATAGCCCGCGTCAACGGCTGCTCGCGAAGCGCCAACGGCTGCCCCCAGTGCATCGGCAAGAGGGTACAGGGTGGCCTGGAATGTCTCGGCGTTTTTGAGTGCCCGTCCACCAGATACCACTCGATTGGCAACCCCCAAGTCGGGACGATCAGATTTGCTTAGCGAAGTGGAGATGTGGTTTGATGGGGGGTCAGAAACGTCTACAGGATCAAGGATCTCTGTTGCAGCGTCCGTTTGACCTGGTACAGCAGCGGGGAAGGCGGTCGACCGCACGGTGAAAAACTTGATAGGTATCGAAGACGGTGCTCGAACCGTTGAGATGGCATTTCCTGCGTAGATCGGACGTGTAAATGTCGTGCTGTTGGAGGAAATATCATGTTCGACTGACGTAATGTCAGACACAGCCGGAACATCAAGTTTTGCAGCAATTCGAGGGAGAATGGATTTAGCGGACGAAGAGTGTGCCGATACGACGTGGGTGAACGGGGAACTGCCAGAGAGGACCTTCTCCAAGAGTGGGGCGACAATCTCCGGTAATGGTGTGGAGTACTGCGGGGAGACGGAGTGGAGTACAGTATCTAGTCCCTTTATCCTGCGATGATGCGCGGGTTAGTAGGCGTTTTGAGAGTGGCAAGGACAGACATGCTTCTTTGCCTTGTCTAATACGCTCGGGACTTGGTCCGGGGCACCCGCAAGGAGACCGGTTACCTTGCCACCAAGTTGGGAAGCGGCGGTCAATGCAGAGAGGGACGCAGAGTCGAGTTCGCCGTCACGATGCTCCAAGAACACTAATGCATGTGGTGATGGAGACGTGGCATAACTTCTGAGGAGCACCCTGCTCAACACTGCTGTTCTGATGCGAAGCATAATGTGTGAGGCGAAACAATCAACGGCACTTTAGATTCCTTCTCCGTGAGCACGTGATTCGATCCATGGGTACTAGCCAATCTTTGACACAGTCCTCGTCCATTGCAAATGTCATTACAAGGCTTGATATCTGGCTCCGAGTGTGCCGTGCCTTCGAATCCGTTGGCACAAGTCCTCAAGCACACCGAAGGCGACAGGAGCTTGCAACAGGTGTGTACTCACACGTCTGGGAACCACATATTTGATAGACTCGGTTCAGGATCGAGTTGGAGGACCTTCGTCATCTCGGGTACGACGATCACTTCCATTCTTGCCATCTTCACTGAAATGTTCATATAGTTACAACATCTGCCGGGGAGTGCGCCAGCTCAAGCTGCAGAACAGGATGTCCAAATGGCAAGGCAATTTTTCGGAGGACCGATGGCGTCGTCGGCTCCATCTCTTGCACTCACGTCCCCAGGCGCCCACGCTGAGCTTTCCCGCTTACCCGAGGTCAGTGGAAGGTTCGATCTCAACCAAACTTGGGCCAGAGGGATACCACAACAGCAACAACCAACGTTCCGCGATAACGCAACACGAGGCCCATGGGCTTCTGAGTTCAGTGGAGTGCTCAATCAACCCATTCTAGGACCTTCCGTGCAGCAACCAGGGCAACAAATCTCGGATGGTATGTGCTGGCACTAAATTTTTGCTTTGGCGCAATTTCTGAGGCCGAATCAACAAGTACAACGCCCTTACACGGGTCTCGGCGTTCCGTACAACTATTCCATGCCTACGACCATGCATGGATCCAGTTTGACCGGCCCTGCTTTGTACCAAGGCTTCAACCCCACTATTCACACTATGTCATCGGATAAAGGAAAGGCCAAGGCCCAGGACGCAGACTTTGAGACCGCGTTTGCACAGGCTGCTGCCTCCCTCAGAATCACGGACATGAACAGTTCCGCAAGGATCGTGGAATTAGAGACCAGTTCTACTGCTGGCGAGCCGGTATCTGAAGATGCCAAAACTAGCACAGAGTTCTCCGAGTTAGTTTTTTTTTTTTGTGTGTGTGTGTATGTACCTTTCACACTTTATCAGGGTCTGGCAACATTTACAAGAATCCGATGCACCACCAAAGGGTGAAGATCTAGCCAAGTGGGAATCGGAATTCAATCAGCTCATGACAGCCC
>JBBPSC010000416.1:0-18552 GCA_038093395.1 Baorangia bicolor
CGTGAAAACGAACGTAGTCGTTGTGTGTTTCTAAGACAAGTAAGGCGAGGGCTGAACGCCGAGCTGAGATGTAAGTAGAGTGGAGGGGAGGGACTTTATCGAACCTGATATCGGGCCTAATAGATAGGCGAATGCGGCCAGAACGTCAACGCGTAGACCATAAGTTGTTTCCCATCCATTGTGTTGGCCACGCTCTATATCTGTACTGGCAGCAGCGGCAGAGATCACGGTGGACGACGGCAAGCCTCCAGACTGGTAAGACACTGGGTTCTCCGAAAACCAAATTCTCGGACGGGACACAGGCTTGGGGGGGAGACGAGAAGGATCATCTGGGGATGGAGTCTGTAGGACCAGTCAGAAACAGATGAAGGACGGAAATGCGAGTGTACATAGGGGGCAAACGAGCCAGCAAAGTTGGATCCGGGCATCTTCGCAGGAACATTACTGGCGAGAGTTGGACCGAGTAACCGGATGGAAGTGGCTGTGTCCGGGAACTGCCGGACGGACACTGATTCTGCTGCGCCATTGACTCTAGCTCACAGGACCCGTCAAGACATCGGGCAGGAAAACGTCGTAAAACGCTGATCGACCGTCACAATCATGGTGAGTATGCATCTTTGGATCTCTCAAAACCACCCCACCAGATTTCACAGCAAATCACGGTCGGGGAGCGTTGGATGCCCTTCTAGCAGTCCAGATGTCCTTCGGTCTTCTGACAAGTCTTTTAGGCTGATAACTCGGCACCCGTCACGCTGCGTACGCGCAAATTCATCACCAACCGTCTTCTTTCTCGCCGCCAATTCGTGCTCGATGTTCTCCATCCGTCCCGCCCCAACGTTTCCAAATCCGAGCTCCAGGACAAGCTTGCCACCTTGTACAAGACTGACAAGAACCGTGTCGTCCTTTTCGGTTTCCGAACACACTTTGGTGGTGGAAGAAGCACTGGCTTTGCTCTCATTTACGATGACGAGGCCTCACAAAAGAAGTTTGAGCCCAAATATCGCTTGATCAGGGTTAGTTCACCTTCCGCGCGTCGTCTACATCCCTCATTTTGCATTATTAGAGCGGTATTGCATCCAAGGTTGAAAGACCTTCTCGCAAGCTACGGCACGAAAGGAAAAACCGCGCGAAAAAGGTTGGTCATCCACAGATTACTCGTTCCCATGGGCTCACGACGTTCGCATATCAGGTTCGGGGAACCAAGAAGACAAAGGCTGCAGAACCTCCCAAGAAGGGAAAGTAGTGGTTCCATGTCGAGACTGGGCTCTCCACTTCCTTTCCCGCTCAATCACTTATTGTCCATCAGCATCTGTAGCAACCGCGGCGAAGTTGTATATATGGCATATGTCATTTTATCCGCTGTGGACATCCATGGATCATATGCACATGCACAAACAGCCTGAAAAAACTCTCCTATTAGTGCGTCAGATCTAAGTGTATTACAACATCTGTTGGATATGATGGGTATCATGTGAGAATGACGGAAGTTGTTCACGAGACGGCAAGCAATAATAGCCTAAAAGCCCAGTTTCTTATGTATGATATCTGGATCTTCTTGATATTCCTCTGCCGAGACCCACATCTGTAGAAAGAGCGTGAGCCCTGTGTTCAAGACCGATATGCAAGCGCCAGACCTTCTTGAAAGTTCCCAGTCCTGCAAGTATAGAACCACCTATCCAAGTGGAGTACTTCCGCTCCGGTGGTGCGTAGATTTTAATCTTGACGTCCTTTAGAGCCAACTTCTTGACCTCGTTGAGGAGCCGATCGCCAAAGCCTACAATACACAATACATAGGGTGAAGCCACATCCAGTTTAGTGACTATCGATAGCTTACCTTTACATAATGTGCTACCCCCGCTTAGGACGATGTTCGAAAAGAGGCTCTTGCGCAGATCCAGGTCGACTCTGTTGATGGAATCTACTACAACTTGGTGAACACCAGCGTATTCCTGACCGATGAGCTCAGGGTTGAACAGGATCTCTGGAGCTCGAAATCGTTCAGAGCCAAGCTGGAGCGTCTTCAAGTTGAGGTCGTCATATATTGTGTCTAAGCTTACCTGAACTACGTTTCCATCAGGTAGCCGGAACTCCTCTGGGCGACCGAGAGTATCCTTCTCCTCTTTAGACGGGTTCAATGCTACATAACAGCACTTTTCCTTGATTATCCGCACGACTTCCCGCTCGGCTGTTGTGTGTAGATGGTGGCCGGACTTTCTCAGAAGTAATTGTAGGTGGTCGGTAACATCTCTGGGGAGCTGGTTCATACCCATAGCTGTATGATCAAGCTGAGCTGCACACACCTCCCCGCAACATCCACTCGACGAATTGCGTGGGGCATCGAAAAGCCCTCGAACACAGGTACAGCGTGTGTAACACCGTCACCAGAATCGAGTACGATGCCTGTTGTTCGCCCAGAGGAATAGCTTCATCCTCTCATAGTCAGTAGCGAGTAAATACTTCGGGCGATGAACTTACAGTGATAAAACAGCCTGCACTGAAAGGAACAGTGCAGGGACATTGAATGTATCAAAGAAGATCTGTGCAGCAACGTCGCGATTGCTACGAGGATTCAGTGGGGCTTCGGTCAAAAGCACGGGATGCTGTAAGGCAAGTGCTTGAGATGGAGTGCAGGTTGCACCAGAATGCATCTCACCTCTTCGCTGAGTGTACCAAGCTCCTCGGCGTATATCCAGCTCCATATACGTTCCATATCATCCCAGTCAGTAACGATCCCATGCTCCATAGGATACTTGATTTTTAGAAGGCCACGAAACTCTTGCGCTCGACGACCAATAAAGACGTCTCCTTCGAGAGCACCCGCCATGACGCGGACATGCTTTGGTCGCCCGACGCTGCAACGCAGTGTGATTCGTGTGGAGTTCCATGCAAAAATGGGCTGGTTACATACAAGGATGGGAAGAAGCATTTTGGATGATCTTGACCAGCAAAGCCTGCCTTGATAGTGCCTGAACCCTGAGAGGAGCGAGGTGAGCACACGGACGCGATGGTCAGCAAGTGGAGCAAACATTGTCGATCACGACTGGCTGGTTGGTCAAGACATCTTCGTACTCCGCCATCCCTTGAGAATGTGGGCTCGTCGGATTCAAGTTATCAGGAGAACGGAAGTGATATGTTGTTGCGAGCTCACGCTACCCAAGTGGGCCTGTGATGATCAACACCAAATTGTACGACGCGGTCTTCAGCCACAACGTCAGACCCCGCCAAATGCTCCACCATGCCACAACCGCGTAGCCATACCATTGTCATCTTTCTACTCTCCCTCTTCGTATTACATGTCGTGCGTACCAAAGTCGTATCTCGGTCGGCGGACAGCTAGAGCTTCATCACCAGATACCAGTTCAAGGCACCATAAGCAAATGGGAGGTCACTAACTTCTGTAAATGTAAGTCCCATTATTTGCCGCTGTTCACCAGACGGTCGAACAGGGAACCTGCAGGCATCTGTTTCCAATCGAACTATTCCATTTTGCAAATGGATGCTCCAGACAACCCGTCCAAACCATGTCTCTCCTGTACCAAACAATGGTGTCTGGACCGGCAGCTCTCCATTTGTGACGGGGCTTCTCTCGGCGACACAGATCCTGACACGGCGACAGGCAAGGAAGGTGATGTCGAAGCGAGATGTTTCCGTCAGCCTCGATGTTTTGGCGTTTGTGACGATTGCTCATATCTGACTTAGAGCGCGATTCACCCAGGGACCAGCTAGTCGTCACCCTGTTTCTTTTGACTGTTTTTGGTTTGTTACTGAGTGCCGGGATCAAGAACCGCATGCTGAAGGCAGGCATGGACCCCAATATACCGTGGTTAGTGGGCAGGCGGTGGTGGGAGGTGTGCTAATCTCCTTGTGATGTCAAATTAATCACTCAGCCTTTCCTAGGAGTGGATGCCTCATCGCCACTTGGAAGAGTATGACCTCCGCGAACGCAGTGCTCGCCTTCCGGATGATAGAGGAGAGTACAGAGAAGTTTCCGAGGTGTTACCTACGTAGATATCATCTCGGCTGTAGATGGTGTGCTGTATCTGACGTTCAGCGTTGCACGCCTGCGACGATCCAAAGTACTGTATTCGGACCACCAAGACACTTGCCTAGGGAGGTTGGAATTAAAATGCGGATTTGCTTATCTGAGCGCAGCGAGGAATAAACGAGGTACATACGCAGCAAACGCGCATGATGATCAAACGTGAGACCCAGCACTGGCTTTCAAGTCGAACTCTGTCACTAGTAGTGGTGTGCCTACCCTCCGTGTAACTTAACCGAGCCCGTACCGTCACTGACGCTAGACAATTCTTGCGTTGTGTTCCATGGGTTCGCTCTGTTCGAGACCCGGTACTCATTCAGGCAGTCACCAGGTGCTTGGTGGAGGTACTGCGTCATCCTCGAATGTGCAAAGTACCACCGATACCCGTGCCGCAGCTGCAGAAGCCGCTGAGAGGAGACTGAAATCGGTAAGCACATCGGTTCGCCCTTCTGGAGACGATTCACCAGGTCTATCTCTCGACATTAGGCACAAGCACGCGGAACTCATGCATCGAATCCAAAGCGGGGTCGTCTCGCAGCCCAGCTCGAAGCATCGAAGTCGGCCAAACCTGTGCCTGCATCGAGGCAAGAAGAACCACTTGTGGTGAGTGGGAATCTGATTTGACTACTCCCCTGCCTCTTTTCATCAATTTCACCGCAGTGGGACTGAAATTTGAATGAAATTTTTGTCGATGTACACCCCAGTTGTGAGTCTGGCATGTGGACCGATGTATTAGAGCACCTTTCATCCCTGGCCATCAGGCTTTCTCGTGCTTCATGGAATATGATCGCCGTGGTCACCTTTCAATTTCTATCGGAACCGGCACCATCAGCAAGCACGAATCCATTTCACACCAAGTGGGATTCATTGATTCGCCCCTCGGGGTTATCTGAGCTTCTCCTTTTCAGTCGAGCGGACCGCCGGTGAACCCACGAGGCTGTAACACGTTTATTTAATGTTACTTGGACATCGAATACTACCATCTTTATCCTTGCCAACCTTGAGTTCCCATGATCGAGATCAATGGATATCTGACGCCGCCTCAAAAAAAGTTCATTGAATAACTCTCTTGATGAAATTTAGAGCTCCGTTTGATCGCTGGCCGATGTGCTGTAGAGACAATTCCGAGGAGCCATATATGCCAAATCGACACGGGATTGGCAAGCATTGGACAATGGACCGAACATCGACCCACGTGGCAGTGTCAGTTTGTCGTCTTGAACTCGAACAAATACTATCATTGCTCCGCTTTGCTTGTAGGACGAGATACGCGCGTTGGATGGCACTGGGGCCCGTATGTTACCAGATAGTACCCATCCACCCACTACGGGAAGCCTACCCATTCAGCCTGAAATGACCTTTCGGTGGAGGAGAGTCCTTTGGGAGAGGTGTCCATACCCTGACAATTTCATACCACCAGATTCATTCTTATCTACCTTGCGGCGAAACCGTCAGTGAATCTGCTATGAGTCACAAAGTTGACCGCTAACCATGTCCTCCAGCCAACTTCACGCCATACAGTTATTGGCCGCTGGTTTTCCTGTGCTGTGCAATCACACAGCATCTTGGAACTGTCTTCGTCTTCCTCGCGATCTTCGTGAGACTAAAGGAACGCTCACTCGACGCTCGCGTGTTGCTGTGGATGTCGGTGACTTGTTCTATGCTTGGATATAGCATATCGGAGATCCTCCATAATTCCAATCCTAGCCATATGCCGCCAAACCGTTTGTCATGCTATATCGATTCCAGCCTCTCACTGAAGCCATCTTTCTTAGGCTCAAAGGCATTCAAGTCATCATTGTTGGTCCTCCTTGCTCTCATGGGTCTTGCCCCTGTCCTGAGAACTTTGACGGCTGCAACTTCGTCGGACTCCATATGGGCATTGTCTGCGTGCCTCCTTCTTCTTAACACACTCCTGGCGGATTATAGCTGCATGAGGTCCGGATCATTTACTCAGGAAAGGTCTGTAGTCAGCTTTTTCGTGAAACTGGTTCAATCCTCACAGCCAACAGGCTAACGTCCGTCTTATCCATGAATGCGGCGATATCATCGTCCGTTGTTCTTGCCTCACGTTTGCCTGACGACCTGTCAGTATTTTCACTCGTTCTCTTTGCTGTGCAATTGTTTGCCCTGTTTCCGTTATTGCGTCATCGATTTTGGGTAAACGTTTCCCTTCTCTAGTCACTGCGACGGGCTGGTAATGTTGGATGGATTCACAGGGTATTTCGACAGCATTGCAAGCTTTGGTGACGTTATCAATCACCGCAGTGTCACTCGTCCTCGTCACACCTATGTCGACGCCTGTAGCCACAATGATGACAAGCGTCTACATCGCAGTAACTTTTATTGCCCCAGCGGTGCTTGTCTGGGCACAAAAATACAAAAAGCACGTTATCTCAATAATCTCACGTTGTTTTCCACCGTTGACGTCTATGCTGCTCTCCAGCGAAATCAGAGGACCGTGGGATGTCGCCATTCCAAGACTAAACTGGATTTAACCACGGTGTGGGTTGGGTGTGGGCGTGGTCAACGCACCGATGGGAATAGGATCGTCACCAACCTTCCACCAATGGTTAGCCTATGAATCAGTGTCACGTTCTACATGTTAAATTTCCGCCCGGGTGCCTTGTCCGCGGCCATGAATAAGATATACCGCACACGAGATCCTTGAATGCATCTCACTAACCACCAGTGTATTTCCGATGGGTAAAGGGAACAGACGTTCCGTGTTGCACGAGTAAGTTCACGGTGAATGTGTTGTACATTGAAGGTATCATATTACATGCAACACTATATGTGACAGATGATTAGAAAATAGGCGAACATACTAAGTAGAGTTAGTAAAACAGTAGCTTTCAGTCTGTCCAACCGAAGACTGAGAGATGCACAATAGGATATTGTTTGTCGTCAATTTTGTGTGTGTTGGTCCTGTAGCCCAAGTCATTCCATGTCAGGGTCATCATTATGCAAACGTGGTCGCTTGGAGCCGGTAGCCACTCCCATCCCAATACCTCTTGCTTCTAGCACCTCCATTGCCACCTTTGCCGCACCCTCCGAAGACTTCTTTGTGCGTGTCCGCGTTCTCCGCAACGCCCCAAATGCTTGTGCTTTGATCACCGCCAGGGTGCCGGAAATGGGTGGAGCACCAGGAGAGGGTGACCGCGACTCCCTGTCAAGACCACGCCGTGGTCGTAATTTAGGAAGCTGAGAGTAGGAGTTTGATTCCCCCTCGCTGCTTCCTCGTTCGTGCTGGGAACCATTATCACTGCCAGAAAAGTGAGGTATAGCAGGTAGCAACTGGCGTTCTGGACCAGAGTTCGCTCGCCTAGGACCGATCCTGTATCGGACGCCGTCACTTCCGGCGCCAGGCAGCGAGATATCGGCCGTTCCACCGTGAAGCGTAACTTCAGCGCCGTGGGTGCTCGGGTGCCTGCGGTAGTCAAACTCTGGTCTTTCTTGACCGATTGAACCTTCTGGAGGAAAAGTAAACTGAAACGGTGACGTCAATGACGTGGTGGACGAAGAAGGTGGCGTCGACGTGGTTGGTGATATTGACCGGCTACCCGGGAAAAGGTAAGGGGTTGTTTCCAAGTGATTCAAAGATGCTTTCTGTTCGTCTACGAAAGAGCGATTCACATACATATCGGGCGAGGTCAACGTGGGGGACCCTAGTAAATGAGGTCAGGGATGATAAGATCGGCCGTGGGATGGAACTTACCGCTGGACGAAGACGTTTGTGGGACGTTTTGGGCCCACGCTGCATCACGGTTCATCGTTTGAACGGGATAAGGATACTGGCCAAACTTTGAAACGCGATTACCTCCCAGTTGCGGGGTTGGCCCAACGGTGGGGAGATGATCGGTATCAACCCCGGAGTAAGACAAGGATGGAGATTGCGCTGGATAACTGTGGTTCGAAGGAGGGCCGTATGTGCCATTGCACAGAGATGCAGCGTCATCATTTGTTTGGAAGCTCATGGCGTCGTCAGTGTAGTGGTTACCGTGCGAGGTGGGCAGGCGATTGGGAATGATATTGGACGGGGTATGCGTAGAGAAGGTGGAGGGGAGTGGCGGTAAGTCGTCGGATTCGGGCGCCTGTCCCGTCTTGCGTGCTTGCCAAAGTGCTCTCCAGAACTTTTCACGTTCGCGCAACTCATGTTTCAGACGGGCATTGTCTTGCCTGAGCTCCCCGGCCTCCTGGCGGGCCTCGCGACAGGAGTCCTGGAGTTGAAGGACGACGGACTCGAGCGAGGTGACTGGAAAGAGAGATCATGAGCGGGGAGATGGAGGGAGAAAGGGGGGGGGGAGCTGACCTGTCTCCTCGAGGGTGGCGATGTAATTGGCGCGCCTAAACCAAGATGCGATCAGAGAACAGGGGAGGGGGAAGTGGGCGTCGAGATCACCTCTGGCGGAAGGCGGCCTGTGCATCCGCGTTTTTCTTCTTGCGGAGAGCAATATCGGTCATGCGGGCGACAGGATCGTCGATGTCGGCCTTGCATTCGGACTTGTCGTCTGGGGGGGAATGGCCAGCTTCGAGCTTGTTCGGCATGAGTAAGGAGAAGGGATGGAAAGGAGGGCTTGAGCGATGAACTGGAGCGACGGAGGAGGTTTAAAATGGCATGGAAAAAAGAATTCGAATCAAGGGCACGAGGAGAGGGCCGCGGTGTGATCGAGTTAAGCGAGCGTATTTACAATCCAGTCCGTTCAGCGTGGCAGCTCCTCACCCTCCCGGACCAACAAAAGTCAAGATCGTTTTATTATCTTCGTCCTGTGTGAGCCAGTGACGGCCAGGTCCAACCACACCTCCTTCTCCTCCCGCGTGTCCGTGATTAGTGTGATAGCAGTCGCAGTACATGGATCTACATTCATTCCCGACCGGACAGCCAGTCCCCTGCCCACAGCTTCCAGGAACCCTGCCCCGATAGAATCTCGTCCGCTGATTGCGATCACCAAGCCTGTTGTCGCGTTCATCTCATAACCCTGTCACAGCGGCTGCTTCAAGTTCTGTTCTGTTCTGTTCACACCGCAATGTCCGGAAACTCACCAAACGCGCTTGGACCCTAAAAAAGGCACGTCAGCCCCTCCGCGTTGTCATCTTGGACACCCGTAAATCATGAACAAAAAAGACAAACAGACAACGAGGCCGCGACGCTGACCCACGGCCCGAAATCACACACCCACTTCCGTTGTGGTCATGTCCCGACCACCTCCATCTCGGCTTCCTCTTCTCCTTCCAGCTCCTCCCCTTCCATATCGAGCACCTCCATCGTCGTCCCGTCCCCGTCCAACACACAAACAACTCTGCGTCCGACTCTCCCGTTCACCGCCAGTGACACTGATCCGTTTTTGCACCCACACAATCGGCGGCATTTTGTGATCGGAATCGGATTGCACGGAAGCTGAGCCATGCCGTCAGTAAAAACACCGCACACAAGGTCTCGACAAAAACATGGTCAGAACACGAGACTTACATGCCCCTCCTTCCATCTCTGCAGCACGCTTGCCATCATATCTGTTCGGGCGGGACCGCTTACGTATCTTTCTGATTGGAGTATGTGGTGCCCTAGCGTGGTGTAGTTTACCGTAGCGACGAATATCGGGCCTTGAACATAATTCTGGTTAATACATGCAGTTAGGTACGGACGGAACGTGCTTTCCTTACCCTGAGTCTCCTTGACTTGGTAGACAAGAATGAGAGTCTCGTCGTCAAAGAACTCAACATCCAATACATCAACCTCGACACTTCCTTCCCCACCAAACTCGCACACGGAGCACTCTAAAAGAGAGACTTGAATGTCATCGTGGACTCCCACCACATATCGACCGTACGGCATTCGGCTCACACACACTTTTTTTGTATATATTCAGTTCATAAGAGGCGATGAAACCAAGTCACTCACAAAGCGCTTGTCCTCCTGAAACCACATGGACGGCAAGATACTGCAGGTGGTGATCTGGCTATAAAGACCGAATTTAGGTCAATATCACCCCACCGCGAAGAGCATGCTGTTTACCTCGTTTTGATTGCTAACCACTCTCTGACGGACAAAATGACATGCACCTTCTATGGGAATCGAGCTTGCCTGCGACGGGGTGGCTCCACCATCTACCGACACAATAGCGGATCGAGCAGCGGCTTGAGAAGCTTCTGCAAAGACCCGTTGACACCAGGAAGCTATTTCCTGTACGAGGGCGTCCAGATTCTTGTCCAGATGAGAGAGATCATTCGACGGGACTTTCTGAAACAATCAATCGACCTCATGTAAAGGACGTGAATATCCACTTCAAAATAAAACCTACTGGCTGCCACGATGTTTGTGATGGGTCTTGCAACGCGGCACGAGCCAATTGCAACACTTCGTCAAGCGCCTTACCAGAGCTTTGGGGAGGTCGAAAGTACGAAAGATCTCCAGGATTGAATTGGGGAGGTGACCCCGTAAACCATTCGTCAATCTTACTGGTGATGAGCCCGGATATTAAGTAGCCGTTGACTTCGAGGATGTCGTGATCTGGATTAGTGTGTGACTCCGCACTCGGATTCGCGACGATGGTCTCTGAATAGATCTCAGACAGGAGGTCGACCGGAAAACGAGTAAACATGCGGTACAGACCATGTCGAATGAAAGACAGGAACTGTTTGAAGCCCCCAAGTTCTCTCCTCGCTTCAGCAGCCAGCCATGAGGAAAGGAATATGCCACGCTCAATCATCTTCAAGCAAGAATCCACATAATCCGCACTGAGGCCAAACAATATAAACTGTGGCCTTATTCGGAATTGAAATCCACTACGTCACCATGAATTCGAGGCTACTCACATGTGTGACCACCCAAGAATTTCATCCAGGATAATGTGCAATCTCTGGAAGGCAGGAATGATGCGTGTAGTCGCATAATCACGCATCCTTGTTAGTGATTCGGTGACTGAGGAATCCCATTTTTGAAGAGTCTGAAAGGAGGGTGAAATTAGGAAGTAATGATCAAGAGAAACCTACTCGTTCGCTGTTTTGTTCACTGCTTGTAATGAAATCCGTTAGCCCCTCTGACCCAGACCCTGTCACAAGCAAGGTGGTGAGGTCTAGGATGACATTGGGGTCCTGATCTGTGCAAACGTGGATATGTCACCGAAACAATGACACAAAATGGAACACCTACGACCGTATTGTTCCCTGAGTCTTCTCTCTAGAGCTTGCACCCACTTAATCCCGATGTCCCTGGCCCCTGTGGACGATTCCGATCCAAACCAACTTTCTCGAATCTCGTTGACGACGCGCATTATATACCTTGTCAATTCGCGAGCGGCGGACGAGAGTCGCGCGAAATCGCGCACTTTGGGTGTTGCAAGGAGTGGGATGTCGACAACAAGAGGTTGCATCCCCGTTAATAGCAAATCAGGATTAAGAGACTGTGGGTGGAGGAAAATCAGTGGTTCACGGGGGTGTTTGAATAGAGTAGCAGATGGCAATCCATCAGGTAGAGCCACAGATCCAAGGAAATAGCTCCCATCTAAGAAACAATGAAGAACGCCCCGCTCGTCAACCAGAGTGAGTAAGCTGTCTTCGTCTTCTCGTGTCTGAGCGGAAGACTTCGACTCTTCCATGCTGTCATGAGCGCCATGACTTTGACTTGAGGAAGCAATGGATGCATCCTCCAAGAATGGGACCAAAGCTGGCCACTCCTTGATTACTGCTGGAGTCGACCGCTGTGAGGCAATCCGTGTCTGTGTCCCCTGAAAAGCGAATAAATCGGTCGCACTGGACAAGAGGTCAATAATATGTTGAAATTGATCAGATTGACCCACGTCATATCTTCACCGTTTTCCTTGAGATGATCGAGTAGAGGCAGTATTTTAAGAATAGACAGCGCCGAACCAGTCTAGACAACAGCTAAGGTCTTTGAGATCAATTTGTCGAGAACCACTTACTTTTATCCCACTCCGCTTGAATATGTCGGGGATGACGCCGTTTGTAGGAGAGTGGTGACCAGCGAACCACCAAACCCCAGCAATGGTTTGATTTGTTTGAGGAGGACTCTGGTGAAAGGGTATGGACAGGCAACGTTCGACGCGCCCATCCTGAACGGAATGAAGAGTGATGTGTGCGGAGTCGCGAACTACTGCTATTGTTTGACCTGGGAGTATGATCATGAGCTAGAGTAAATGCGAGAACAAGGATGAAACCTCACCGCTGGGACTCCAAACCAAAGCAGCAACCGTGGCTGAAGCATCATCACCTTCCCCAACATCTACCTCCCATTTCTTTGAACCTTGTAGCTTCCAAAGGCTCAGCTTATCGTGTCCGCCAAGTCGCGATATCAAGACGATCAGATCTTTGTCCGGACAACATGCTGAGGAGAGCAGCCGGCATGGCGAAGGCAGCTGGAGAGTGGCGAGCGACGCGAATGCATTGCTTTCCATTGAGAAACGCAATGTGTACAATCCAGCAGATTTGTTTTGGACTCTGGCGAAAAACTTTTGAGACGTGAGGTCATTCGAAGTTAATTAGGGCGCCATTCGCGGTGTAGGATAGAGGCTTCGCGCCACGCGAAATGGTGCTTCCTACAACCACTGAGTCAAGAATATTACACAACTGTCGGACCTGTTTCGTCTCCACAAAGTCAATGGTATTATCCTACTTCAACCGCTCTCGAAATTGGTAACGCGCCAACATCTTATTCTGCTAAGTTGCTATGGCTCACAACCAACCGTACTATCGCTTGCCGTTCTTCCGTTTTCCCATTCCGCCAACTGCATCACCCTTTTTCGCTCTGGTGCCCTCACTGCATGCCCTCCTTGCAGATAAATCCTGCTTAAACGCACTCACTGTGCGTGATCTTGCCTTTGGCTTTGGGCCGTGCTTCAGTCGCGTGGGCAGAGCCGTCACAATCTTCCCCGGTTTGGCCGCCTTCTTCGCTGAGCGGATAGCAGCATTGAGGCCAGCATTGTCTCCAATCTCTTTATCCACTTCCTTGGCCATTTTACGTCGCTTCGCCCTGCGAGATAATCCTGCGTATTTGTTTCTCTTTGGCTGAAAGCACACCGTCGTCAATAGAAATACTGCGACCTAAGCTGCAGTACCAACGTTGGAGATGTCCTCTGCTGTAGCTTTCCTCTTCGATGATGCAGAGATTGCAGCACCGTGTTCATGATGTTGTTTGCTTACAGCTATACACGGCAAGGACATGGCCATGGTCAGTGCGAGTCCCTCAGCAAACCACTTGTCGAACCTGCCGCCTTGGATTTTTCTTTCTCAGTCTGGAACCAAGTCCTTGCAGGTCTAGAGAAGATTTCAGCTTCGTGGTCAATCATGTTCTGACTCTTTCTCAGTTCCATCTCTGCCCGTCTTATCTAAACGTTAAGGTGAGAAGCCGACAAGAACATCATGAGAAGTAGACATACGTGCTTTTCTTCCTTTTCTTCTTGCAGGATCGAAGCTATTTCTGGTTTCAAGTTTTCCACTTTCTTAGTCCACCGAACAAGTACGTCCGTCGGAATGATCCTATGTCTGATATTGTCCTCCCCATTACTGTGCTTAACAACAGTCTTGAGCATTTTGCGGTCACCCTCCCCAACCAAGGTCAGTGAACTATTCATTTCAGAGAAATATCCTGAACAAAACAGGTCCACACGCACCGACCAGACTTCCCTGCTCTGGCTGTCCGACCCACGCGGTGAAGATACTGTGCTAACTGATTGGGCATGTCATAATTAATCACAGTCTCGATGCCCTTGATGTCGAGTCCACGAGAAGCCAGGTCTGTTGCCATGAGGAAGTTGACTTGTCCATCACGAAACAGGCGGAGCGCTTCGAGGCGCTAAAAGCTTGTTTGTCAACGCACTGGAAGGAGCACAAATGACTTACCTGTTCTTGTGAAAGGTCTCCATGGAGTTCCTCGGCCTTCATGCTGAGAAGACCAAAAACAACGCGAATTTGGTGTGCAAGTTTCTTACTGCGAAAGAAAACAATGACACCTTGTTTAAATGATCTTTTACAGAGAGTCACGAGCAGGGCAGTCCGATCTGCTTCCTTTTCGGCACGAACTCGCACAAACTCCTGGACGAGCCCTTTGGCAGTTCTATGCTTTGGATCGACAAACAGACGGACGGGTTTGTTCAACGACATCTTGACCAACTCGTCCACGGAATCTGTCATAGTAGCGGAGAACAACATTGTCTGCCGCGAGACAGGGCAGGCTTTGATAATTTCACCCAGCTCATCAGCAAAACCTTCGGAAAGCATACGATCGGCTTCATCGAGTACAAGGACATCAAGTACATCAAGCGTGAATGAAGGTGAATTGCGAAGATGATCGATGAGCCTGCCAGGCGTTGCAATTACAACATCTGGGAAGGTTCGTAATGCTGCTTCCTGGGATTTCAGAGATAGGCCACCTAATACATCAATGAGCAAAGTCCAAGCGCAAAAACGATATTCGCTGACCAGCTGCCAAACAACACCTGATGTCCGTGTACGCGGCTAGCTTAGAGCTAACTTCGAAGCATTGCACTGCGAGTTCTCTCGTAGGCACAAGGATGAGGCACCGCGTCGCAGCTGCGTGTTTCCCTTTCTCTCGATATAGGAGACGTTCGAGTAAAGGAATGATGAATGCTGCTGTCTTTCCCGAACCTGTGACAGCACTCCCAACGATATCTTTGCCTAAAAGAGCAGCAGGAATTGTTGCAGCCTGAATTGGGGTAGGGGAGACGAATCCAAGGGTATTGAGTGCCTTTTGAACAGGACGCGATAAATTCATTGTCAGAAAGGAGGTATGGGCGTTCTGGTGAACTTCAGATGTAAAGAAGGCTGCTTTGCGATCCTTTTCTGCCTGCGTCTCAACTTCCGAATTATCAGAACATTCAATGTCCTCTGCGCCGGTGACTTGCTCCTCCGACCCAGAGTGCTCGTCGGATGTTGCTAATGGGTCCTCGTCTTCTTCATCATGGGATGCGTCTGCTTGCTGGAGAATACTGGCCTGACTTGAAACATAGCCATCGCTTCCTACGTCGCTTTCTTCTAGAATATCATCTTCGTCAGTTCGTTTGCGCTTCGCGCTGACTCGCTTCAGCTTGCGCCTGTGGATGATCTCGTCTATGGACACTGGATCCTACGGGTAGTTCAACAACGCAAACTTGAAACAAAAAAAATCGAAAAGAATGCTTACAGGTTTGGCTATTTTTTTCACCACGTCTTCCAATCGATCAGACTGAAGCAGCTCTGCGTATGGGTCCTCCGATGGGTCAAAGTGAAAATCAGGATCTATGCGACACTCTTCCTCTTCGTTTTTGTGCTTTCCATTGTACTTTCGTGTACGTTTTTCGTCATCAGAGTCCATAGTCATAATGAAATCCATGGCGGTGGAGGACAGATTCACGACACGGTTGTAAGTACTAAGTAGAGCAACCAAGTTGTCCATGCCATGAAGTCGGTATTGCCAAACAAAGACAAACATTATGCCAGATATCTCCGAGCATAGAACTCCATGGCACGGTTCGCGTCCATATGAGTGAGCGAAACCTACCAGTGCCACCTGAATTGGGGCATCTCTCCTCGTTCATTGATTCCCAGATAGAATGCCTAGCAGGGTCTAGCAGCGAGCTTCGCTCCATTGCGCTGTGTGCAGCAAAACACGTCTTCGACTGGGGTGAGATAGACCTCTTTGAACATTTATGAAACGTTAATGAACACTTTGACCAGCCCTCGAGACAGAGAAATCCTCGAAACCTCATCTGGGGACATTGTTAGCTACGCTTACTGAAGCGGCTCCGCCACAGACGAGGTCCCGAGCCCGTCGCACCTCGACACAAAGACGCAGTCCGAGCCCGACGCAAAAACCTCAAAAGAAAATTGACATTCGAGAAACACCGCTTCCATCCCTCTTCATCGAGGGCATGAATATCGATCAGATATGGCAACAAATGGATCTAAGAGCTGCGCGCATATGTGAGAACTTGCAGGCTCTGCAAGGCGAGGACGAGGACGAGGACGAAAGTGTAAATCTGGAAGGTGAAAATAGCGATGATGATGGAAGTGAGGACCAGGACGACGCTGCAGAGATGGATATAGATGATGATGAGAGTCTCTGGGAAGAGCTCAGTGATGGGGAAGAGGATGGTAGTTCAGCAGCGGAAGGTGTCGTCAACCTTCGGGAAGAGATTTCTGAAGACGATGAAGATCGTGGCCCCCCGACTTCAATGTTGGACGTTGTTCGCGGCCAACAAAGGCTGAACCCGTCGAGATCATATTCTCGGGGACATTCGGACCTTGACGATGGTTTTTTCGATCTCGCAACTTTCAACACTGAAACAAGCGAAGTAGAAACAAAGAAGGAATCCAAAAGAAAACTGGATTCTGTTGCAGAGGAAGATTCTGCAGAAGAGTCTGAGGTAGATCTTTTTGGCTCAGTCGATGACTCAGAAACTGAAGGTGTGGATGATGGTCTTGGTGAGTGACAACAGACACTGGTGATTGTTGCTCATCGCTAGCAGCACCAACAGAACTTTTTTACAATGACTTTTTTGAACCACCGCCGCGAATACAGAATAGAAATATCAGGTCATCAAAAGTTCGGTTTCACGAGCGAGTGTCTGTCAAGAAAATAAAGGCAGTGGGAAAGGGTATGCCAGTGTCTTCCATGGGCGACGAAAACAGTGACGAGGAAGAGGGGAATGATTTTGGTGATAGTAGTCCTTAACAGCCTCTGCTATTAAGATGCCCGTCGCTAGTAATTAGCAGTTATCCATCAACTACGACGGGAGAATTGGCATAGCACGGGCTAGGGTACGGGCGAAAACCCAAATGTTAATAACACATTACTTTCTAACCGGTTAATAATTCATCGACTTCAAGCTTCAGCGCTTCAGCTTCAGCCCGCCCTGCACGGCGCCTAGCTTCTCTCGTCGTTAATCCCCTGTACTGTATTGTAGATCCCATCCACTGGTATCCATCCAGAGGAATGGAAATGTGACTTTTTGAAGCACCGATCGGAGAGTCCTCTAACTTAGCCATGTAAATTTCCCTGGTTAAAGATACCTAACACTGAACAGCGATAGTGTAGCTCTCGAGCACAGTAATGTCCTTTGATTGAAAAATTTGCATGTACCAAGGGATCCATTAATACATTATGCGTCGGAGAAAAGTTGTTTGCTACCAAGCCAAATTCCATGCCTGCTTGAGAGTGCACAATGTCCATCTTCAGACGGCCCACAATCGACAACAAGTCCGTACACTTGTCGATATGACTCACATCCGACGATGGTATATGTCCGATCCGGTCTGTATTGTCTCTGTTGCTATTTCCTACCTATGACATTCATAGCGTCCAATGCGCGAATACCCGACCATATCATTCTATTATTTAGAGTCCCTCCTGAAGCCAGTGTCGAATGAAGGATTTGGATAGCGCTTGGGATTGGTAGATGCGAGCGTTCTTGCGTAGCGGAGAACCCCGGCACGTGATCAAAAATGGTCACGTGACCATGGTCAATAACTGCTAGTTAATAAACCCCTTCTCGATGGCGATGTTTTTAACCTGTTGGGTTTTTCGCCCGTACGGTAGCACGGGCCGACGGCCAACTTTACGATCATGTGACCACCCACGTCACGTGATATAACTATGCACTGTACAGCGCATTGTGGTCACAGCTTTCCGTTCTCTTCACAACACAATTTTGCCTACGACACTGTCCACTATGTCTTTTTGGAAGCGCAAGGACAAGTCACTCATCCCGCCCATCCAATCTGAGCTTGCACCACCGCCTGGTGCGTCTCGCAGTTCATCGCGCACAACCTCGCCTCTCCCAAGTTACCGTTCCAATGCCAGCACGTACGTACCCAGCAGAGATGGACTAGATCCATACAACACCACGGGGAGGTCAAAGTCCCAGGGTGGAGTTGACGATTATGAATCGCCTGTTGTTAAATCAAGCACCAGCGATGCTCAGTCCCAGTTAGACCGGGCCCGTGGGGAGCTGTTTGCTGGATACAATCCGGAAAAGGCAGGTTCTGGCCGTTTCTTCGACGGCCCCGGGATTGGGAGAGAGCCTCCTCCCGGAGAGGAGAATGAGGAGGATGTGGAGGGTATCAAACAGCAGACAAGGTTCTTCAAACAGGAGAGCGTTAACTCTACTAGAAACGCGCTTCGGATGGCTCAGGAGGCCGAAGAAACTGCTAGAGGGACTTTGGGTCGCCTCGCAGACCAATCCGGTGCGCCTGATTTTTGAACGCAACTTACTTCATAATCACCTCTTCGCAGAGAAATTGGCAAACACTGAACGCCACCTCGATGTATCCAAGACTCATACCTTGCGGGCAGAAGATCAGATCGATGAACTCAAGAAGCTCAATAGATCGATTTTCCGTCCGGCGATAACCTTCAACAAGGACGCTAAACGTGCCGCTCAAGAAGCTAAAATACAGCAACGCTATGAGGATGAAAAGTGTGAACGAGAGAAGGCAATGATGGACATCAGAGACACTCAGAATCGTCTCGGTCGGGCGGTTACCTATGGGCAGCAAGATGA
>JBBPSC010000417.1:0-18516 GCA_038093395.1 Baorangia bicolor
CCCGCGTTCGCACTTCTCACAAACTGAGCGCGTTCATTAACCGTTTTCTGACCCAGGTCTGCAAATCCTTCACGATTGTGGATTCTATTCCCCATTCACCCTCATAAACAGTAGAGCACGAACCTCAGTCATCATGCTGCATTCAACACTCGGCAAAGAACATTCGAGTTATAAGCATTTCCGACACCGTCACCCTTTCATCCCACCGAAAGGCGATTCCCGTCCTATAAACAACCCCCCTACCGAGCTCCTGTCGCGTATATTTCAGTTCGGCACCGAAGATGTTTTGCATGGGGACGTACAAGACCTCATGGCCATCCATGCTTCAAGTCGCATCGAGCTGTCCCAGCTTCAATTGGGAAATGCCGACGACGATGGTGCCTCTTATGACGAAACCAACACAGAAAATGAGGTAGAAGAAGGAACGGGGGAAGTGCACTTTACCGATGATGTAGAGCAGATCGGCCAATCTCCCAGTGATGCTCGCCTCCCACACACCCCTTCCAAACTGTCGTGTCGCATGTCTGTCAGCATTGGCGCTATGCAGCAATTTCCACTGCGTCTCTGTGGACGTATATTACCATCTCTCCGGTTTCGCAACCTCCGTATCAACGTGTTGCAGCATCGTTGGAACGCAGCAAATGTCTTCCGATACACATACGTGTCCACTTCGGGTCTCAAGAATAAGGCATTGAATCAACCCCTTCCATGGCCGACCTCGAATTACTATACTCTGTGCTCGTTGCACATGTACATCGTTGGCGCTCTATTGAAGTAAGGGCGGTGTCAAGCCAACAGGTGTACGCCTTTCTCAATGCAGTCTCTGACCCAACCGTCACCGCTGCTCCCCAGCTCACATCACTGGTCTTGTCTGCCAATCATTCAACAGGTCACGATGACGTGTTTTGGACCCTCATCGTAACAAGGAGCTTCACCCTTTTCAGTGGCTCTGCGCCGGGCCTTCAACGCGTCTCCCTGAAGAGAGTAATCATCGACTGGAATCAGGGTTGGCTATCTTACGCATCTCGTCTCACAACACTTGAGCTCCTGGGGCACCCACAAGATGTGTCCCCGTCTTGGGATGAATTTACCACTATCTTACGCGGTGCCCCAGCATTGGAACGTCTAGTTCTGCATGGGACAGTACCACACGGAGATCCCCCTAACTTGGACACCGACCCAAACCTAGAAATAGTGGCATTGGATCCCATTCAACTTATTCAGCTCACACATATGTCCCTCTTGCACCAATCGCGAACCTGCGTCTACGGACTACTCCGTACATTGTATATGCCCGCTCTGAGAAGTCTGGCTATAGATTTTTCTGGGACGACTATACCGAATTCCTTTCATATATTACAGCCCCGGCTACTATCCCCGTCACACTCTCGACCACAGCACAACCGCGCAGCTTGCTTCGTGACCTCGAGACGCTCGACATCAGCTGTCTTTTCTGTGTGAGTGAAGTGATAGAGATACTCTACGACGAGCTCGAGAACGTCAAATCGCTCAAGATATCGATGGACGAATTCTGGTATCCCCATTCAGGCTGCGCGCTCATCCTGCCTCTTCTCCCTCCCACAGTCGCTGGCCACGGCAGTGACGACACTGTCAACCCGAGGCTACCACGACTCGAAAGGCTGTCCATCTCTGATGCATCCAGCGACCTCCACGTGGAAGTGATTCGCGAGGTCGTGGAACAGAGAAATGACGCAGGTTTTCCAATCAAGTTGTTGTATGTCCGGGGCACGTGTGATATGGATGAAGAGGCCATGGCATGGTTCGGGGAAAATTTGGAGACGTTTGTGTTTTCTAGACAGGATGCGAAGCGGTGAATGGGTTTACCACCGGTCGAGTATTGGGTACATTTGATTGGAATAATTGTGTCCAGTTTTCCGCTTTGAGGGTGCGGGTGCGAGGATCTGAATGCGTCAATGTCATGGGGAACGGTAGTATGAAAACTACACGAGCGAAGAGGATTGGAACATTAATCGGAGATATGACCAGTCACGCTCAATACGAGTATAGGGGCCTTTTGGGGAGTCCGAATATGGCGGTAGGCCAATAGGTCCTAGTCTGAATTTGAAATACCACAACAGTAGTTCCAGTACACTAGTGTACGATATTTCGTCAGCTCTCCGGAATCCGGATCTGGTCATCTTTGATATCTGGCTCCTAAGAAAACACTTCCTTCATCAAATATGTCCGCAACAAAGGTGGAGGCACTGAGGGAAGTCCTCACTGATCGCGATCCGTTTTGTAAGGGTGTATGTTCCGTCCCCGAACACCAGCTCTTGCTCTACTATGGCCAGGGGACAGACCTCCAGTGAGCAATCATTATTTTCTTACCTCTGAGTATGTGAGATTAACGCACTGACCCTGGGTACTAGCCGACTTGATTTCGCGCATTCCACAACCGAGGAGCTGGAGGCCCTCGGTCGTGCCAACCAGCATCATTCGATTTCAACAACAAGAATGTCTTGGACGAGACCTACAGGAAGGCAGGGAAGATGGACCTCAATTCATTTGCCACCCTCTTTGATCCACGCAATCTTGGCATTCACGACACCATCGAGCATGATTTGCTTGCGACCGATCAGACCGTCGAGTTTGAATTGTACAAGCTAAACGTCTATGGTAAGCCGTTCTCAATGTATCAACATCACCCCTGAGTGCGTCATACCGAGCCACTACATTCCAGGAAAGGATGGATTCTTCAAGTCTCACCAAGACACACCTTGTGGGGACACCATGTTCGGCTCGCTGGTGGTCGTATTGCCTGCCCCACACGAGGGTGGCCAACTCTCACTACGCCTCGGTGACCATCATTGGATTGTGGACTTTGCAGAGCAATTCACCGCAGCTACTGAGCCATCAATTTGTTTTGTTGCCTTCTTCAGCGACGTCGAGCACCAGGTTCTTCCCGTCATGTCGGGCTATCGCGTCACTCTGACGTACAACCTCCACTTCCGGGCTCAGAACAACGTCCCTCGTGCACTCGTTAGCCCATTCCACGACAAGTTGAAAGCAACGTTGATCAGGCTCGTCAACGACGCAGAGACACTCCCAAACGGGGGTTACCTCGGACTGGGATTGTGCCACCAGTACGTCTACGACGAGACACAGCCGATCGACTCGCTTCTTGGCAAACTCAAAGGGTCGGACGCCGCGTTCGCCAACGTATGCAAAGAGCTGGGGTTTCCCTGCTCCCTCCGACTGTTGTATGCGCAGGAGGATAAATATGGCTGGCCAGCCTTCCACCTACTTTCCCGCATGAAATTGAACTTAACTGCCAATTTGACTTGGAGTGGAAGGCTTGGGCAAACGGACAGCTACGACGACGATAACCTGAATCTCTTACTACGCAAGATTGTAAAGGGTTTGACTCCTGAAGACCTAGAGGGAGTCGAGATCGTTGGACGTGAATTGGACACCGAATGCGGCCTCGACCTGATGGGGAAAAGAGACGAGTACGAGTTCATGAAGAAATACTACAAGGACCCTGTTACACAGGTGTTGGAGGTGAAGGAGATGTCCTCTGTCCTTTGCGAGACTGCGTATGCATGTTATGGAAATTGGGTTTACACGGACAGGTTTTATGCAACGGGATGCATGATAATCTCGATCAGGCCGAACGAGTCACGCGGACGCTTTTTGTAGATCATATGGTGCCCTATCTCTCTGTGATGTTCGTGTACGATATCATGTTTAGAGGCCTTGAATGGTGAGTAGTGCACTGAGGAATGCTAGTCAACGTAATCTTGTAAACATTCCTACCACATGTTTTCGGCTATAGTATGGACACAAAAAGCGAACAAGCAGCAGAATAATCACTGTTGACGTCGCTGATCATGTGAACGGTGCTCCTAGAGAAGTCTCTCAGAGCTCTGCGTCGTTCAGCGCCGTGGTATATCAGCAGGTTGCTGACCCTTCTTCTTCCTCGAGCCCTCCTTTTCCTTTCCCGCTCATCGTACGTGCATTCGGTCATTCTTTCCCTCGCTTTCTTGCACCCACCTCCCGAATCATATCTTCATGATTCCAGCGCCGGGTTGGCCCCATCATGCCCGTCCTCCCACCCATATCTAGTCTTCCTGCAGGTCCTCCTCTGTGCGATTCGGCCCTCCCAAGCGCTCAAAAGGTCTGGTCCTCCCGCCTCGACAGGCTTTACCCCTCTCTTCGCTCTTATCTCGGATCTGTCGCATTCCCACCCCCCCAGAATCTTGCACCTAGATCGTCGTAGTTTCCGACGTGATCTTTTCACAGTCTTCTAGTTCAGCCTAGCATGGTTGTGTCTTTATTGACTCATCGCTCACGGTTTGCCTACCACCTCTCTCGCAGACTTCCCACGCATATCTGCCATTTAAAGGGGCGTATTTATTAGATCTGTCTCGGATGCAATACACCTGTTTCGAATAAGCCTGCTTACTTAATGAATGTATAACCTCGAGGTGGAACTTTAAGATTTCCTTATCGGTTCAATGTTAACGTTCATTCACGAATGTTTCCCTGTATTCGAGAGGCTAAATGACAAGCTTCGTATGATCTGTTTAGTTGACTACAACCACGTGTGCGACTGCACCATTCCTCGTTGGTCGTCGTTTTCTTTGTTCGTAGCGTTTTCACAGCGATGGCAAATTCAAAAAAATTTAGTCTTTGACGTTTATAAGTAATTAAAGCCAGGATCCGAGTCGGACGGATGTAACCCTACCTTGGCGATTGTTGCACGCTGCCAACACGCTGCCGGTGTCGAGCAAAACCTATGTATTCTAACTTATCTGCAAACGTTATCGCTTATGGTCTCTTCTAGTACCACCGCGGATCTGTGTCTGATTGGAGGTGAGGGCAGGGATCATGGCAAAAACTGAACGAGCAAAGGTGGGTCCCAAGAGAGCCAATGAATAATACCCATTCAATGTTGTATATAGAAAAAGCCTCATCGAAGCTTTGTTAACACTAACCGTCAACTCCGGCCTATCAACCGTTGGTTCGCTCTGCCTAAAGTCAATCTTAAGGGACATTTAGCATCACGGCCACTTTAAGAAATGTCAGAGCTGGCGACGCGAACGACGCGAAGATGGGGTCACTCTAGGCCTATCTGGCAGACAAAAATGTTCAAGTTGCGCAGAGTTTCCGGAACAGGATATAAAAGGGATCACCTCGCAAGGTACTTTTTAGGGTCGCTTGGGTGTTCCTCAGCCAATGGGGGGAGGAAGGAAGGGTTTGTGCAACAGTGATAACGTTACTCAACTAGTTCAAGCAAGTTCAAGTTTGCGGACATGCTAATGTAGGGAACTCGTGTAAATGCGGCGGGTGTGGGGAATTTTTCAATTTGGACTGTCAGATCGCGAGATTTATCGATACGGTGAGGCTAGGAGTCCGATCCCCGATCCTCACATGTGCCCTGCAGAAATTTCTCTCAAATAGCCTCCTCCATCCAGGATGTCCTCATCTCCCTCCATTTCTCTCATCTCAGCGTGCTCCACCGATGGTAGCCTTGGATAATACGTATGTCTCGACCCCATTGCTCCTTGTCCAGTTATTCAAAGTTTCATCATCCATCCCAGCTTCGGTGCTCTCTTGATTGGCGTCGTCGTCGCATCGGTGTGAGTATATAACACATTGTTGATCCACCGATCGTACTCATGATCCTTCCCATAGTCTATATGGATGTGTGTGCCAATACACTTTTATTTCATTTCTACCCTATTAAACTAGCAAACGCTAGTCACCTGCGTTCAGACCTGGTACTACTATATTCACTACCCTTCGGACAAGTGGTACCTCAAGCTTCTCGTCAGTTTATGCGAATTTCTCTTGGTCCTGTCCCAATCTTGTGTTGCAGGTCGCTGGCGTGCTTGTCTCAGACACTTGCAACCAGGCTTTGGTTACGCACGTCGGTATGTGTAATTATCACTCACCTGTATATATGTATTCATCCATCCTTAGTGTATACATATCTCGTTACCTACTTCGGAAAGGCTGAAGCGACCCAGAAGCTTGTCTGGTGAGTGGGTTCTCGTTCACAAAATTGCTGTGCTCATTCCCCGCCAGGAGTGTCATTGTAGGTTATGGCCCCCCTTCGTCGATCGTCATTGACCTGTTACATAACCCAGGGCGAAGCCTTCTTCAATGTATGCGACTCGTTCGGCTTCGCTGCTCCCCCGTAGCTCACGATACATACTAGGGATTCACCACACTCGCCGTTCAGTGCTTCCTAGCATGGCGCATTTACTGGCGTACGTTTCTACCATTTGCTGATTAAGTTCCCCCATTGAGTCTCCTTACAGTCAGCAATAAGAGCTGGCTCGCCACTGGCTCAGTTGTGAGTTATGTGTCGTTCGGGACATGCAATTAATTTTCTTAGTCATTTTTTTCCTAGATGATGTTTGTTATTTCTGAATTCGGTGAGTTCCATCATGCTCTTGCCCACTCTGACCACGCTGAGAGCGTTCTCTCTACAGTTGTGACCCTCGGTGGGTGAGAGTCAGTTTTGTCCGTAAACACCACTAACACCAGCGACACCGCATAGTCTTCTGTAGCATATGGTACATTTCTGTTTAATATTCTCATCAGCGTTTTGCTCATGCATGCTTAGTGTGCGCTTCGACACGTATGTACAACTTGCTACCATGCAGGTATATGAAGTACACCCACTCCTATGAACAGTCCGCTGAAGACACGTTCAGGCTGTGTCGAAGTCGATCAATGGGCTCACCGCAGTAGGGGACTTGCTTATTGCCATCACCCTCTGCATTCTGCTACAGACATCGCGAACCGGCTTCAAGAGGTGAATATTCTACCCATTTACTCGCTGTCCATTCTGAATATCCTTGTCTTCAGATCTGACACTTTGATCAACAAGTTGGTAGGTGCCGTATCAACAGTGTTGCTTTCGGTGAAAGACGAATGTGGTCTAGATGGTGTATAGCATCAACACCGGTCTTTTGACCAGGTCAGTTTCGTGATCTGTTCGAGGCGCGTATTGCTGATAATACGACAGTTTCTGTGCCTTGGCTACACTAATAACCGTAAGCGTTGCCCTGTGCGTCGTACGATTGCTCGTTGCTGATCATGTAATAGTATTCTGTGTGGCCAGACACGTTCATCTACATCGGATTTTACTTCTGCGTTGGCCGACGTACGCCCTGTGTCGAGAGCGAGGAAATTTTTATTAATGTATTATTTGACAGTGTACTGCAACTCTCTCCTTGCCACCCTGAACGCGCGCGAAGGATTGAGGGGCGAGTATGATAACAAGGACATATCGCTTTCCTTCCTACATAACAGTACGCAACAAAAGACGAACCCCGCTACGTTTGAAACATCGTCAAAGGTAGGCTTATTGGGAGATAGTGTAGAACATGGTCTCACTATCTCATCAGCACACGCCAAATGACATTTCCATCAAGATCGACACTACGCGTGAGCACACCGGGGACGAGGTGAGCGCTGTGTGTGACGGCACGCCTTTTGCTTGACTGATGCGGTGGCCAGCAGTACTCGTCGAGTAGTGACGTGAAGAATCCCGAGGCTCTTTGAGCTAGAATATGGGATAGGAGACGCACTTTGAAGCTGCTTACTTGATGTTTACCATTCCAGATGCTCTTTGCTTTTGTGCTGCATTTTTTGTTTCGGGTTGCTACTTTTTTTTGGGTCTCTCATGACAGGATACCTCCCGCCGTGATGGGAGTGATCTAGTATCCACGACAAACCAGGCATTGATCTTCTGCAAGGGTTCAATACCATCTTTTTGTCTATCTCGTTACTGGTATAATACAACCAGCATTTGCATTACATTTACCTCTATACATAGTACATACTCCTTGGCCCGTAGCCTAGTCGCTGGATCCGTTGATCCACTAAAGCAAGGTCATATCTTGATATCACTCACACAGAATTGGCGCTGCATCAGAGCCCCCTAGGAGAGGCATTGGTCGCTATCGAGATAGTCTCCAATGCAGGCAGTACCTGCCTCTCGCCGATCATCATGGGTAGCTTAAGCATTCTCACTGCAACGATCGGTGGGAGCGCCGAAGACTCAAATTTGCTTAGCTCTCCGATCAGTTATGCACATATATATGACATTGTCTTGATCAGCGGCGCGCTGCTATTCCTTGTCAGAGATGCGAATAGGTACCAGAAACCATATGAAGCGTAACCTGCCAGCAGTTGCCGACCCATGTGGTGAACGTTTACAAGCCTACATGCATTTCCCCCATCAGGTCGATGCCGTATTCGGTGTCCAATTTACGTCCAATGATCTCAACTCCCTCTAGGTCTTCAGGAGTCAAACCCTCTACAATCTCGCCTAGTAAGAGATCCAGGCTATCGTCGTTGTAGTTGTGCGTTTGCCCAAGCCTTCCACTCGGGGTGAAATCGGTAGTTAAGTTCAATTTCATGCGGGAAAGCAGGTGGAAGGCTGGCCAGCCATATTGATCCCCCTGCGCATACAACAGTCGGAGGGAGTAGGGCAACCCCAGATTGTTGCATACGTTGGCGAGCGCGGCGTCCGACCCTTTCAAGTTGAGTGTGCCGAGAAGCGAGTCGATCGGCTGTGTCTCGTCGTAGACGTACTGATGGCACAATCCCAGTCCGAGGTAACCCCTGTTTGGGAGTGTCTCTGCGTCGTTGACGAGCGAACGTCGCTTTGAACTTGTCGTGGAATGGGCCAGCGAGTGCACGAGGAATGTTGTTCTGAGCCCGGAAGTGGAGGTTGTACGTCAGAGTGACGCGGTAGCCAGAGGTGACAGGGAGAACTTCGTGTTTGACGTCGCTGAAGAAGGCCACGAAATAGATCGATGGCTCAGTAGCTGCGGCGAATTGCTCTGTAGAATCTACGATCCATTCCTAGACGCAAATGCAAGCTGGCCACCCTTGTGAGGGGCTGGGAGGACGACGACCAAATGAGCTAAACATGCTATCTGTACAAGGGGTGTCTGGATGAGATTTGAGGAACCCGTCCTTTCCTGAAAACCCAATTAGTATGCACTTCGAAGGGCAGGTCGTTTAAGGTGAGTGTTTGAGTTCAAGTCGGCGTGTCCTTCCCACCAAAATTTTACTCGGAAATTGTCCCACAATAAAAGTCTTGTAAGTAACCTGCAGCCCTAGCGAGACTCTACATACTAACCACTGTCAGAATCGATGCAGGCAGCCACCTGGTGTGCTATATCAGGGTCTAAACAGCACCGTTTCGTCAGGATACGAAACAGATCCTTAGTTTAGTACGGCTTACCTTAGACGTTCAGCTTGGATAATTCGAACTTTGACGGTCTGATCTACGGTCGCGAGCAAATCAGATCCCTGCTCCACGTCAACACGCATCCTGATCCCAATCAAATATACCCAATACTCGACCGGTGGTAAACCCATTCGCTGCTTCGCATCCTGTCTAGAAAACACAAACGTGTGAAATTGGTCGTAGGAAGCTAATACTGAGTACTGACCAAATTATTGTCAGTTGTGGCTGAGCATCTGCCGTCGTCGGGCGTTCTCGGCACCTGTCGCGCATTCTTGCGTTCCCCTGACCTGTCCCTCAGCGCTCGACCAACTTGCCCACATCCCATTCCATCCTCGTTGGATTCTTCACTTGGTGGCAGGGACTCGAACGCTACCTCTTGATTTGGTGCTCGTCGTTGACGCCGAGGTGGCTTGGATCCCGATGAAGAAAGACAAGGACGGTGCATACGAGCGACCGAACGAGACAGCGCAGGTATACGTCATCGATAGCGGTGACCCGCTCAAACGAGGTATCGGTATGCACCACGACAGAACGGACCTCGTTTGTCACGCCGACGCAGCCGTCGCGCTCATGCAACTTTTGGGAAGCCATTGGCACCCAAGCTGCCAACGAATGGTCCAAGCGAACGGAACGGATTCAAAGACTATATCACGAATGGAAGGCACAGCTTCGTGCTGCAGAGTCGTTCCCGATTACACCGTCGGGTCCGGGTCGTCTCACCGTATACGACACCGCAGATTGTGAACACATCTCGCAAGGTGATCAGAGCAAGGGGGATTGCTCGCGAAAGTGTGCTCATCCTGAATCAAAGTATATCTAACTATCCACTGATTTGGTCCCACATGCAGCCCGAAATCGCTGGAGGGGTCATTAGTTGTCGTGTTTCTTCGCTCGATTGGGCACTTGGTGCGCTTGGTGCAGGGGTTGGATCTGTCCTAGGTGGACGCGTGGCAACGAAAGGCAAGACGGCTACGGGATATGAGCTCGTCGCAGCCATCGTGGGCGACGGCACCTTTTTATACGATGTCCCAGCGAGTGCGTTCTGGATGGCAAGACAGTATCAAACGGTAAGCACTTCACCCCTCGACCCGTGTCCGTCGCATTCGTCACTGATGTTGGTTGACGTGACGTAGCCTTTCCTAACCATCGTGCTCAACAATAGCGGTTGCAAGCCCATGCTGTCCATGCTTGAGGTTCACCCAGCGGAACATGGCTCCAATGCGGTTGGTGACCGGCTTACAGTTGGGTTTGGTCCGGATTGTCCGGATTATTCCCAGACCGCAGCGGCAGCGCTGAATGAATAGGCATGGGGACGGAAGATCAGTGCCGACCTTGCAACAGAGAGGAGCACACATGGGAGGCGGCGTGAGTCGTCGTTCAGGATCGACGGTGTGCGGTGGTGGGACTGTGTTGGAGAACATTTAGTATGTTCGAGGACAGTGAAGTGCTAGTGGGAAACTAGGACTGTTCGTCGTAAGTAGACTGTATTATGGAGCTCGAAGCTGCTAATATGTTGGTGCTGGATTCACCTCTCTGTCGACACATTTCTTCTCGATTGATATTGCCCATCCTGGCCATTGAAGCTTTGAAGTGTCGGACACGGGGCAGTACAACTTGGAGTGTGTAGGCTTGCTTCGCAATGCCGTGTCTGTCTAAACCTTGCAAAGGTTAAAAACGGATCTAGATTTAAATTCATTTGCCCAACACCACAGGGATCATCGTGCACCATCAAATTGTCGGTCGGCCGGTCAGTATTTTAATATCGGTACCAAGCTTGTTCATGGGCTCTCTGTCAATGGGGAACCCATACGCGTTCAGTCAACTTGGTCAACCTGCACGGGACTCAGTTAGAGGTATGTATTAACATAGAGCTTGGTCCGAATCCCAGTCGTGTCCACTTCAATCGTTCTCTCCAGTGTGGTTCGCCATCTGGTTCATAAAGATACAGTTCAATTGATAACATTAATTGACCTACTCTTTTGTGAATTTCGGAATTTCCCCCAAACCAGACATCCCATAGGTGTATCGTCACCAGCCCGCAAGCGGCAATCCCCCACCATTTCCCACCACCTCTGCTGCAAGCTCCTTGCAAGTATGTAACTCTTTGGACGTCGCTCTGTCCGCGTGAGAGGAGATGGAAGATGACAAAGAATGGATGGGCAAGAGTGCGGAGCGCTCTTCGACCCGGGACGGGGCCTGACCTGCCGGGTAGGACGTGAGCTGCGATCTCCGGAATGTAGGAGTGACCGACGACGCATGTAACGAACCGGCATACCCAGCAAGTAGGAGGGAAGAAGGACAGTACAAAGCCGGGCCCATCAGATGAATGTTAACGTCTAATTGGCTTGCAGCTGCGAGGACCAGCGAAAAAACGAGTCACAGGACGCGACTCCGATCGTATTGCGCGACGTGTGTTGCAACAGCGTTATACATATGATAAGAATAACAAGACCGAGGCGCGAGGGACGAGGCTGAGCGCTGAGCGCTGAGCAACGAGTACGCAACTAATGCAACGGAACGAGGCGACGGGAATACACCAATAAACGAAACCAAAACAGACAGCAAAACGAACGCACCTAGCGAGACGACGGGAGTGGTTCAAGAGAGAGGAAGGCTGAAACCGACGTCAACACAGAGTGACGTGATTTCCGAGGGCCGGTGCAGGAGCGGTGCACAATCCGAGCCACAGCCAATTAGTATCATAAACATCCTTTAAACCCAATCATTCGAAAGTTTCCCTGTATTCGGGAGGCTAAATGACAAGCTTCGTATGATCTGTTTCGAGTTGACTGTAACCACGTGCGTGACTCTGTACTATTCCTCGTTGGTCACCGTTCTCCTTGTTCGTAGTGTTTTCACAGCTCTGGCAAACAAGGTGTCGGCGCTGCCGCCGAAGACCTTGCTTGCCATCAGAAATCAGAAAGTTACTGGAATATATTAACAACAACATTACATGCTCGAACGTTGCGTGCCAAAGACAGGTGTGAAGCCAGTGACCATCTTCGATCACATATTTAGCAACGACCGATCGGAGAGTGCGCTCAGTGTGTGAGGATGACCGATCCGTGGGAAAACATGATGCTATCTTTTGCGGCAACGAACATGTCGTCTCAGAACCGTATTTCAGTACAGTTGACTCCCTCCTGACGCATACCTCTCGGGAGAGCCCCATAGCTATGGGTTACTAGGGAGTATGTGTTGTCATGGTGGTCGTATGGTGAACAAAGGCAGTTTGGGACATCGGAAATGCTATGGGTTATGAGGGAGTATGTGTTATGTGAGGTATGCGTTAGGAGGGAGTCAACTGTACTCAGTGACGTTCGAAAGGATATCAGCGTGCATTAGCAGGAGAAAACACACGTTAACATTATAAACAGAGCGAGAGTTCCTTATATTTTTCCGCAACCAATTTTACAATCCGAATAATTTCTGTCGTCAATTAATTTAATATCTATTTGGTTCTGTGGACGTTTGACACAGGAAGCCAACACCTTGTCAAGCAAGGTGATTAAATTTTTTTAGTCCTTGACGTTTATAAGTAATTGAGGCCAGGATCGGACTGTCGGATGCAACCCTACCTTGGCGATTGTTGCACGCTGCCGGTGTCGAGCAAAACCTATGTATTCCAACTTACTATCTGCAAAGACATGTAACGTTATTGCTTATGGTCTCTGCTACTAGTAGTACCACCCGCGTGGACCTGTGTCTGATTGGAGGCGAGGGCAGGGATCATGGTACAACTGAACGAGCAAAACCCATTTCAAGGTGGGTCCCAAGAGAGCCAATGAATGCCCATTCAATGTTGTATATAAACAAAGCGTGACGTCATTGAAGCCCTGTTGACACTAACCATCATTTCCAGCCTATCGACCGTTGGTTCGTTCTGTCCAAGGTCAATCTTAAGCGTCATTTGGTAGTATAACGGCCACTTCAAGTTTGACAAAATGTCACAGATCTGGCGATGCGGACGACGCGAAGATGGGGTCACTCTCAGCCTACCTAGCAGACGAAAATGTTGCACAGAGTTTCCGGAACAGAATATAAAAGGCGCACGTAAGATACTTTTTAGGAACGCTTGGATGTTCCTCAGCCAATGAGAGGGCTGCAGGTGGGGAAAGAAAAGAATTGTGCAACGGTGATAACGTTACTCAACTGGTTTGCAGATGGGCTAATGTAGAGAACTTGTGTAAAAGCGGCGGGTGTGGTGAGTCTTTCAATTGAGACTATCAGATCGCGAGATTCGATACGGTGAGGCTAGGAGTCCCTGCCCGATCCCCGATCCTCGCCCGTGCGCGCAATTTCTCTCAAATAGCCACTTCCATCCAGCATGTCCTCGTCCCCCTCCCCTTCTCTCACCTCAGCCGTGCTCCTATTTTCCCTCCTCCGATGGTATCCTTGGATAATACGTATGTCTCGACCCCATTACTCCCTGCCCAGTCATTTCATCATCCATCCCAGCTTCGGTGCTCTCTTGATTGGTGTCATCGTCGCATCGGTGTGAGTATACAATATATTGTCGATCCACCAATCGTACTCATGATCCCTCCCATAGTCTATATGGATGTGTGTGCCAATATACTTTTATTTCATTTCTACCCTATTAAACTAGCAAACGCTAGTCACCTGCGTTCAGACCTGGTACTACTATATTCACTACCCTTCGGACAAGTGGTACCTCAAGCTTCTCGTCAGTTCACACGAATTTCTCTTGGTCCTGTCCCAATCTTGCGTTGCAGGTCGCTGGTGTGCTTGTCTCAGACACTTGCAACCAGGCCTTGATTACGCACGTCGGTATGTGTAATCATCACTCACCTGTATATGTGAATTCATCCATCCCTAGTGTATACATATCTCGTTACATACTTCGGGAAGGCTGAAGCGACCCAGAAGCTTGTCTGGTGAGTGGGTTCTCGTTCACAAAATTGCTGTGCTCATTCCCCGCCAGGAGTGTCATTGTAGGTTATGGTTTCCTTTCGTCGATTGTCATTGACCCATTACATAACCTAGGGCGAAGCCTTCTTCAATGTATGCGACTCGTTCGGCTTCGCTGCTCCCCCTAGCTTACCACAATACTAGGCATTCACCACACTCGCCGTTCAGTCTTTTCTAGCAATGCGCGTTTACAGGCGTACGTTTCTACCCTTCGCTAATTGAGTTCCCCCATTGAGTCTCCTTACAGTCAGCAATAAGAGCTGGCTCGCCACTGGCTCAGTTGTAAGTTATGTGTCGTTCGGGACACAATTTGTTTTCTTAATCATTTCTTTCCTAGATGATTATTGTTACTGCTGAATTCCGTGAGTTCCATGCTCTTGCACACTCCCACCACACTAAGAGCGTTCTATCCACAGTTGTGACCATCAGTGGGTGACCGTCAGTTTTGTCAGTAGACGCCATTAACACCAGCGACACCGCATAGTCTTCTGTTGCATAACGTATGTTTCTGTTCAATATTCTCATCAGTGTTTCGCTCATGCATGCTTAGTGTGCGCTTCGACACGTATGTACAACTTGCTACCATGCAGGTATATGAAGTACACCCAGTCCTATGAACAGTCCGCTAAAGACCTGTTCAGGCTATGTCGAAGTCGATCAATGGGATCGCCGCAGTAGGGGACTTGGTTATCGCCATGATCCTCTGTTTTATGCTGCAGAGATCGCGAACCGGTTTCCGGAAGTGAATATTTCTACCCATTTACTCGTTGTGCATTTTGAATATTCTGTCGTCAGATCTGACACTGTGATCACCAAGTTGGTAAGTGCTATATCAATGGTGTTGCTTTCGGTGAACGACGAGTGTGGTCTAGATCGTGTTTAGCATCAACACCGGTCTTTTGACCAGGTCAGTCCCGTGATGTGTTCGAGGCGCGTATTGCTGACAATGCGACAGTTTCTGTGCATTGGCTTCACTAGTATGCGTAAGTGTTGCCCTGTGCGTCGTACGATTGCTCGTTGCTGATCATGCAATAGTATTCTGCGTGGCCAGACACGTTCATCTACATCGGATTCTACTTCTGCATTGGCCGATGTACGTCCTGTGTTGGGAACGAGGAAAATTTATTAATGTATTGTTTGACAGTGTACTGCAACTCCCTCCTTGCCACCCTGAACGCGCGCAGAAGATTGAGGGGCGAGTCTGATAACGAGGACATGTCGCTTTCCTTCCAAGGTAGCAGTACGCAACAAAAGACGAACCCCGCTACGTTTGGAACATCATCAAAGGTAGGCTTATTGGGAGATAGTGTAGAACATTGTCTCACTATCTCATCAGCACATGCCAAATGACATTTCCATCAAGATCGACACTACGCGTGAGTACATCCGGGACGAGGTGAGCATGTAACGGCACGCCTTTTGCTTAACTGACGTGGTGGCCAGCAGTACACATCGAGTGGTGATATGAAGAATCCCGACGCTTTTTGAGGCAGAATATGGGATATGAGAGACCGAAGAATCAAAATATACTTTGAGGCTGCTTACTTGATGTTTACCATTCCAGATGCTCTTTGCTTTTTGTGCTGCAATCGTTGCTTCGGGTTGCTACCTTTTTTCGGTCTCTCATGACTGGTAGCATATAGAATACCTAGTCCCGCGGTGGGAGTGATCTAGATCCACGACAAACCAAGCATTGATCTTCTCGTTACTGGTATAAACCATCATTTGCAATAGATATACCTCTCAACATACTCCTATGGCCTGTAGCCTAGTCGCTGGATTCGTAGATCCACTAAGGCAAGGTCATATCTTAATATCACTCACGCGGAATTGGTGCAGTGTCAGAGCCCCCTAGGAGAAGCATTGGCAGGTATCAAGATGGTCTCCAATGCAGGCTGCACTTGCTCTCGCCGATCATCATGGGTAGCATTCTCACTGCAACGATCGGCGGGAGCGCCGAACACTCGAATGTGCTTAGCTCTCCAATCAGTTCTGCACATATATGACATTGTCTTGATCAGCGACGCGCTGCTATTCCTTGTCAGAGATGCGAATAGGTACCAGAAACCACATGAAGCGTAACCTGCCAGCAATTGCCGACCTGTGTGATGAACGTTTACAAGACTACATGCATCCCGTTGCCGTAACATGCAAACGAGGTCTCGCAAATCGGACAGAGGAGTCATCTCCTTTACCCCCAACACCTGCGTAACAGGGTCCTTGTGATATTTCTTCATGAACTTGTACATGTCTCTTTTCCCCATCAGGTCGAGGTTGTATTGGGTGATTCACGTTCAATGATCTCGACTCCCTCTAGGTCTTCAGGAGTCAAACCCTTTACAATCTCGCCTAGTAAGAGATCCAGGTTATCGTCGTAGCCGTGCGTTTGTCCAAGCCTTCCACTCGGAGTGAAATTGGTAGTCACGTTCAATTTCATGTAGGAAAGCAGGTGGAAGGGCGGCCAGCCATACTGATCCTCCTGAGCATACAGTCTGAGGGAGCAGGGCAACCCCAGATTTTTGCATACGTTGGCGGGCGCGGCGTCCGACCCTTTGAGTTTGCTGAGAAGCGAGTCGATCGGCTGTGCCTCGTCGTAGATATATCGGTGGCACAATCCCAGTCCGAGGTAACCCCCGTTGATCAACGTCGCTTTCAACTTATCGTGGAATGGCCCAGGGAGTGAGCGAGGGACGTTGTTCTGAGCCCGGAAGTGGAGGTTATACGTTCTTCACGACCTCGCAAATAACTTGCAGGTGGAGGTCGCTGGAAGTATCAGAGATGGACAGCGTTTCAAGTCGTGGTAGCCTCGGGTTGACAGTGCCGCGGCCAACGGCTATGGGAGGGAGAGAAGAAGCAAGACGAGCGTGCAGCCTGAACGGGGATACCAAAATTCGTCCATCAATATCTTGAGCGATTTGACGTTCTCAAGCTCGTAGAATATCTCTAGTCTGGTGACCAGCCCGTCTATGAGGTTGCCGCGTTGAGAGGCAAACCGTCGATAGACGGTCTGGTAGGAGTCGTTGGCGTTTAGGGGGCTGCGCGGATTCCCACGTGCTAACCCCAGTTTGGACTTGGACAAGGTCACTTGAGGTCACGTGAGGTAGGATAAGTACCTTATCTCGCTCGTATACACCAAGTACCTGTACAACCTCTGCCATGAACCGTTGTTTGTCGTCACAATTCACTGAGCCGAGTTTCGATTCGACGTGTAACAGAACAACGCCGATTTCAGAGACTATGAAAATGTAGACCTATCCACGCTCCGTAAGTTGACTGTTTTCATATTTCTCTAAAGCCCTGCAACGTCTCATCACGTGACGTCGGAAGCATCAATCAATTACTAATCTCTAAAAAATGCTCCATTTCCATTTGAAAATAATGAGGGTACAGTCAACTCTGATATAACCCATACCCCACTTAACCCATACTCCTTGATAACACACTGTGCTCATTTGGGAGAGAACATGGGTTCTCAGGATGCAAACCATGAAATGAAGGACACAAAATTGACTAGCTATTTTGAACCTGAATAGTTCATATTCTACAGCAGTACTACTACTAGGTTTGAATATGTACAGATAGTAGATGTTGATGGTTAATAAACTTTGTCTCGTGAGTGGTCAACCTCTATCAAAACCCATACTCCCCCAAAACCCATACCCCTGGACCTGTCTCGAGAGGTATGGGTTATATCAGAGTCGACTGTACTTCGCACGCATGTCTGCCATTTGGCGATATTCATTCTCGGGTACGTCGCGACTTGAATTCACCCGTTTCAAATTAGCCTGCATTCTCGCTTAACAGTGTGTAGTGTCGAGGTGGAACTTCAAGTTTGCCTTCATTCACGACACTCTAGGTTCGGTAGGCTAAATTACAGGTTTCGTCCTCGAGCCATATATTTAATGATCTGTTTCAGGTTGACCCGCAACCGCGTGTATAACTGTACTAAGTATTCCTCACTGGTCGCTTATTTTTTTCGTGCTGTTATGACAGAGCTGGCAGATACGTTCATAAGATGTCAGGATCAAATTGTCGGGTGCAACCCCACCTTTACGATCGCTGCACGTTGCCGGCCGGCTATCATTGCGACTTGTCGAGCAAAACCTATTCCAATGCCCATTTCAACGTTGCGTGAAGCAAAGCGTCACTTATCACCGCCACTTTGAGACAAGACGTCACAGCTGGCTGGCGATGGAACGACGCGAAAGTGGGGTCACTGATGGGCCAATTGCAAAACTCCACTCATCCGCAGCTTTTACATGAGTTCTCTCGCAATTGGGACTCGACTGTCAGATCGCGAGATTTGTCGACATGACGCTACCCCGATCCTCGCCCGTGGCCTGCAG